>JARJPL010000555.1:0-53487 GCA_030782805.1 Aschersonia sp. MBC 622
GCGGCGGCGGCGGCGGCTCCGGCGTCGTCATTGCCGCTGCGCGGAAACGCGAGCGGCCGCTCGCAGCGCACGCGCTCAAACAAAAACGAGCGCTCGAGAAAGGCGGCCCGCGTCGAGTCACTGCTGCCAAAGAGCTGCCGCAAAAAGTCGGCGTTGCGCGAGGCGCTGTGCGTGTTGGAGTTGTCGTTGGTGTACCCGCGAGACGAGGCGCGGTCGAGGAGGTCCGTTACCGTCTTGTGCACAAATGGCAGCTCTGATTCCTGTCAAGGAGCAAAAGAAACACTCAATGTTAGCTAAACACACCCATGACCAATCTTTACATTTTTCCGGGAGATCGAGGCCTTTTGTACCTTGTCCGATGCTGCCGGACGATCACATATAAGCTTGAGCCGTACAAAGTCGTGCAAGGCTTGCTCCCAGTCTATATTGTTATTATTCTGTGGTTTATCCTGAAAAAAAAAAGAAAAAAAAGACGTTAGAATCCTCTCCATGACCCCAAGCCCGCAACCGCATGGCACCAAACTCACCAAGTGGTTCAGGTATACATCCTGGCACAGCTTCCAGTTGCCCTTGACATGGTTGTTGAGCACCTGGCAGACGCGGGGTAGGGCTCCCAGGTCCCGCGGGTCCAGCCAGCTGAAGATTTGATGTAAAAGCTCGGCAGGCAGCCCCGTCAGCTGCGTCATGGTGGTAGTTGTCTCTAATTCGACTGTGATGGTCAAAGTCCGCCGTCGAGAGCAACGCGAGAAACGAGCGTCATCGCGGACGGATGCAGCACTGTTTGTTGGTGGGGCGGCTTCGTGAAGAGTACCTAATAGGTATTTAAGTAGTGAGTTAGTGAGTGCTACGGGGACCAGCTGATTTTACTATGTGGAGGACCATGGTACCTCTAATTCACAGGCTCTCATACTACAAAATAAGTACCTCTTTTAATATACTTGTTAATAATTTATATTCAAGGTTGAATATAAAGCCAAATAATTACTTGATAAAAAGCACTCTCAAAAGTTGTTTACTAACAAATTAATTCTGATTTCTAAAGAATCAATCCAGTCATCTTTTTTTAGCCGGTTTTGTTGAAATCAGTGCGATAGCAGCTAATTCTATCCATTCTGTTCACACCATCAAGGCGAGTAGCCGGGTTAATAAGATAGCCATCAAGATTTATCATTTGGTAGCGGCCATAATCGTCGTCCTTGAGGACAACAGGTTCAGGCTGATTGGCCAGCCGACTGGTGAAACCATGCGACAGCAAGACTCCCAGCACTCGCGCTCTCTTGATGTTGCGAATCGTTTGATCACCAAGACTACCAACTTGGCGCGTAAATGCTGCCCAAAAGGCCTCTTCAACGGCGTCGTAGTCGGGAAATCTTGACCAGCCGTGGCTCAGGTGCATTGCGCCAGCAAATCTCTGAAGGAAATGCAAGTCGAGGCCAAAGGGGCGTACCGTGGCTTCTGCCCAGTCAACAACTCCTTTCAGATGGCAAGAAGCTTCATCCACCAGCACATTGCTGACACACAAGCTCCCATGCGAAAGGACCATAGGAAGGGACATGATGTCATCAAGAGAAGCCAGACAAGTCTCTACATGGGGCTTAAACTGATCTGGGAGATTGTTGAGGAGCCGGTTTAGATCTCGGCCGTACTCTGCTTTGAGATTTTCCCGGTATTCGGAGGAGACGGGCTGCGGTGCCAGCCAGGATCGAGCAAAGAAACTATGGGCTGTTAAAGACTGCCATGACTTGGTTATGGGTGGACTTACCTGGCAAGATCGGTGAATAGATTTTGACGGAACGGAAAGAACTCGGGGGAGTCTTGTGAAACATCGCGAGAGAGCACAAAATCCAGCTGGGTGATGCCAGGCAGCCGTGTCATTAGATAAATCACAAGTGGCTCTCTACCGTCATTTTGAACCTCTTCGTTGGCGTCACTGCCACCAAGCTCGCCGTGGGACTGAACAGCAGGGACCAACGGTCCATGAATGTTCCTCGCCAAATCATACATGTCCATCTTCAGAGCCAACGACCGGGGTCGACATTGGACGACATGCTCCAGGGTAGCACCAGCATACATGGAGTAGCTGGATGAGCCCTGAATGGGAATCGCCAAAACCCTGTCACTGCCTGTGAGGCTGCGAGCTTTCTCCTCACAGTTATCCCTGGAGGCTGTTGTCTTCTTGAAGAAGGCGGCGATTTCCTCCTCGACGTTGTAAGCTGCCATGATTGCCTGAATGCGGGGATAAAAGGTCTTGGGAAGTGTATACAGATGTTCGCTAGTAATGATGTGATTAAGGAGGAGGAGGAGGAAGAAGAAGAAGAAGAAGAAGAAGAAGAAGAAGAAGAAGAAGAAGAAGAAGAAGAAGTCAAGTGTATGCACATGAACCACGGAGATGTTCTTATACTCATGTATGTTGGGGGACGTTGTACATATTGGCTAGGTCAACGGACACGGGATGCTCCGGCGGAGTCGACTTGACGTAAATTGAAAGTAGGACAAAGAAAAAAGGACAAAGAACCTCCCCTGCTTCGAGAACGCTTCCCCTCTTTTGAGAACTCTTCCCCTCTTTCACTTCCCCTCTTTCAATAAGGCCTCGACTCTTCTTGTGGCTGTGAGACCGTCGCCTCTTTTCCATGTTCTGTCTGCAAAGACTGGTCGTAAAAGCATCTGCGTGATGCTGATACGCTTCGGCGTTCTATCAGTACATCATTAGAGGAGCTGAGCATGGTAATCACTCCAGTCGCCGTTGCTCTCGTCTCTCGCTGTTGGGCTGTACCACCCAACGTCTACAGGTCGCTAGTTTCGTCGTAGTCGACCATTTTGCGCTCTGGGGAAAGCCAGCCGACGGTCTAATCGCGTACACCGAGTTGATTAGACTTTAGGTCACCATACATTCATCTATTGGAAAGAAGCAAGTGCAGTGCCCCGGCCGTGCCCCTGCCAGCTCAATCATGACCCCTTTGGCCATTTTTCTGTGGACCTATGCCTGCATATGCTTTCTGGATACGATGGTTGGATTTGCTATATAGCGCCGCATAATGGGTACCACGAGCCGAGACCTGTGAGCTGTCGTGGGAAGATCTAGGCAGCAGAGTTCACGGTGGTGTCTGCCTAGTTTTTGTGCGACATAGGATTAAGGAGGCGTTAAGTAATATTTACAGAAACGATGACGACGACAGCAACAAAAACAAGAACGACAACAGCAATAATAATGTTAATATTGGTGCATCATCACCGAGGTGTCCTATGTGACACTCATCGCACGTGCCTTTGGCGTATACAACTGTCATTTATCCCATACTATAAGCTGTGGGAATTGGGAAGAAAGAAAAAGGCCTAAAGCCTTACTGCAGCATAAAATATTTATTTCTCGTACAAATGTTCTTGTTCACATTCGCATCTGTCGGTGAGGAACCACTGTATGTTTTGTTCACGTTGCAGGTTCATTGGTCGTCTCAGCAGCCAAGCCGCATCATCTCGAGCCAAGAAAACAATACTGACAATACAACGCGCGACAGACATCAGAACCCACCATGTCACCTTCCATCAGACACGCAATCAATACTCCCACGCCGTCGCCCCGCGTCGGTCCTCGCCGCGCCTCGCCACAGAACGGCGCGACAGACTGCACAACGTCTTCACCAACCGCCGCCGACACCATCACAGAACTTGGGTGCCGCCTCCTATCCAGCCAACACCGAAGACGAGGCAGAAACCAACACACGACCGACTCACAGTCGACGACGAGGATGACTGCCGATATATCGCTTCTGAACGCGGGCCTGGGAAGGCTGAGCCGCGTTGTGGAAAGAAGCGCCGAATGGATGAATCGGAGAAGGCCTGTTGAATGAAATCATGCGCTCTGCTTAGTGTACAGTTTCAGTGAGAAAAACTGAACAGTTTTCTTTTTCTTTTATTGATTTGGGGCTTTATATATATATATATATATACATTGTTATAGGTTCATGGTGTAGTAAGGGCTAAGGCTCAGGTGACTGTTTCACCATTTCAAGAGGCACAGCCGACCACGGCTTGTCTTGAGAATAATGTCGTTCTAACACTTGCTCGGCAACTGTTGCAAAGGCATATGAATAGGCATCTGCCTGCTAATGGCTGTCAATAACGCAGAGTGGCTCAAATGGATCCTGCCGTGCATCCGGCCGATCCAGCTCCACCTCCGCGCCGCCGATTCTACGCTGTCGACTGAAATTGATGCCCTGGATTGGCAAAGTGTATGTTGTATTTGCATATATACATGATATGTAGATTTGGGCATTTGTTTCCTTGGCATATCCAGCTTCGTTGCGCCTACAACGCCGTCCTATGCAATCACGCGGCCTTGGCTCAGCGCTATGCAATTCTGTAGCAGCTCCCCTGCCTCATGCAGCAGCTCCCACCGTGACTGTCGCAGCGAGTCCCGCAGCACCATGAGCATCGAGATGTTGCCATTGAAGCCTCGTGCCTCCTGCAGCTCATTCGGATCGCTCAGTCTCACGTGCAAGGATAGGTAGCCGCGCATCTGCATCCACCGATCATGGTGCGTCGCCGGCTCCGCGTAGCGCAGGCTCGGCCCCTCGATGGCGTACCCGTAGCACCAGATTATGAGCGCCGCAAAGTAGAGCACCCACGGCCGGTTGAGCAGGATGTCGTGTCGAAACTCGTACGGCTGGCCCGACTGCGGACGCACGGGCACGTCCTCCCTCTGCAAGATCTGGTCCGGCGCGAGCACGAAGCGGAGGAGCTTGAGCGCGTAGTAGGCAGCATCGCGGGCCTTTGCCGACGGTGCCCACTCCTCCGTTATACGCCGCTGTGCGGCTGCGTATTCGTTTGCGCTGACGGGTCGACCCAGTAGTCTCTTGGCTCCAGCAAAGATTTGACAGTCGACTATATCAGCGTGCATGGCCATGTGGGCAAGATGATGCAGCACCGTGCGTGCCTCAAACATGGTATAGACCTCCGTGTCTATCTCATCATTGCCATACGGATCCCGTTGTGGTTGCTTTCCACTTAAAGAATCATCGAAATCCGACTTCCAAAAGTCATAGGCTCGCGTCAACGCAATTCGCCACTTGTCTCGGCCACCGGCGGCGTGTCCCATACCGCCACCAAGTACATTGGCTTGCATATCCCGCTGGCTTAGATGATATGTGACATTTAAAAGCCCTGCCATGAGAACAGCCCTCACAAAGTATGTTGTGTGGACTTGCTGCTTGTTGAGTGTTCTTTTTAGCCCTTCCAAGAAAGACATGGGCGTCACGCCCTGCTCTAGGAGTTTGCTCTCGGTCCTACTGAATTCAGCACTGCTCGTAGCTTTCCACAATGAGTCGTCGCATGGCAGCGGCAAGCGCATCTCATGGGCAGCCATGACGGCTGAGTGGCCAAACATGGTAGCATGAAGGGAATCAACCATGAAAGCCGCGCAGGCGGCTCTTTTCGTTGACTCGTTGACAATCCATTGATCCCATTGCTCGTCTGCAGTCTTGGGCGGTCTGGGGCCACCTGCGTGCGTGGGTGATTCGGAGAATGCTTTCCCTATCAAGCTGCGGCCGCGCCGCATGAGTGTAATTGTTGTGGCGTGGTGAATGTGCGCTCTCTCGTGCAATTCTCTTGTCGAGCACATCTTCTCATACAGCTCCAGGAATATGAGCGTTTGAAATATCCATAGCTTCGCCGGGGGGCGAAAGCCTGCGTCCATGAATACTTCCCACCGCAGATGTGTAACAATAAAATTGGAAAGGCGCACTCCTGCCATGGTTACCTCGGTTCCGCGCTTCTTATCCAGAGACGCAGCTCCAGTGGCCATGATTGCCAAAAGAAGTATCATCGGCGTCTTGTCGGCGACAAAGGTCGGCTTGTGCAGAATTGGCATCTGAGCGTTGAAGTGCTTCCAGAAGGACCCGATATAGGCTTGCATCATTCGCTTGCTCAGTATGTGGTCACTTCTACTTCTGTCGCCGGAAAGAATATAATCTCTCGTATGGCGTAAATCTTCGCTCTCGCCGCCGTGGAATCGATCCTTGATGTAGTCAAACACTTCTTGGCTCCTGGCATCAGACATGCTGGCTTCCGGCATATTTGGTTCGAGAAGATTGTATACCGACATGATCTGCTGAGGTCCTATTTGCTGGATTGGACCGGATCGATTTGCGAGATATGCATTGCTGTCCGGGTACTGAGCTTGGTTGAGTTCTCCATAGCTGCAAGGCTTATTAGTTCTAGTCATTACAGAGATGAATGTGATCAAGTCCTCACCGGGCAGCTGCTTGTGGCAGAACACTGTTGCCATTTCCGGTATTGCTTGGCGCTGAATCAAACAGATAGACCACAAAGTCTTCAGGCATCCCGCCAGTGGGAGATTTGCGAAGCCCAGTATCGGCACCAAATACCGGACCGGCATCACCCATGGGAAGATGATCATAAATGAGCATCTGATCAGTGACTGGTGAAGTTTCGTGAGGCATATCTTGCATGCCTGGTGCTTGTGTGTAATTGGTTGATGGCAAGTTATAGTCCAGGCTAGCCTGGTGTGCGTTGAGATTGGGAAGACTTCGAAGAGGAACTTGTTGCGTGTCTACTCTGGCGATAGGACTAGCAGCAGCCATGTACGAGTCTGCGGCACTGCTGTCAAATTGTCTCGCGGTCCCAACGCTCACTCCGTACGCTCCGCCAGTCTGGCCATGGTGGCTGTACTCGTGCGGGTGCACGGCTGCCACGGGTGTCAATGGTGAGAGCGAGCAAGGTGCGGCTGTGTTTGTCTCAGCCATCTGAGTCTCTTTTGCGACATGTCTGTCTAGATGGCGCTTCAGCAAGTCGGGACGGACAAAAGTGCGGCTGCAGTTAGGATACTCGCAGCAGAATGTCTGGGGTGAGTTGTGGTTGAGCTGATGGCGCTGACTGCGAAGCAAGGTTAGTCAGAGACAAAAAATTGAAAATGGGACACAAGCTCACAGATGCTCTGCGCGTGAATACACTTTGCCGCATGCATCAATTTCGCATATAAATCTCTTTTCGAGGCCTTTGCGGCTCTTTCTCTTGCGCTTTTTCGCAGGAGCAGAGCTGGCCAAGCCATTATGGGGGCTCACCGAGCCAGCGGAGTCAGACATTTTCAGCAACAATAATGCTGAAATTGCGTCTTGTCATCTGAAGTGCCTCGTCGCGCATCATTTGATGGCGACGAATATCTGACTGCCGCGACTGAACTGGCGGTAGGCTAGGTGAGCGGCGGCTGACGTAGTCACGCCAAAAGGCAGACCACGCAGTGGGTGCGGAATCAACGAATTGGAAAGACACCAAACTTTGGCTTAGAACAGAATCTATGCTGGAAAGCTTTACTGCAAGCTTTGGAACAGCTGGTTGAAGTGAGCAGCTTTGACGATGACGGTTGGTTGATGACGACGGCGAGAATGGCGCGAGGAGAAGCAGGTAAAGCTTCGATTGCGGTCGTGGCGGTGCGGATTGAGGTAATTGAGTGAATGTGTTTACAGGATCTGGCGCGAAGCTGGTTTCTTTTATGCATTCAAGTCGATGTCAGGTCAAGAGCAGTCGCGAGTGAAGGCAGGCGGAGGTGCATCTGGTCTGAAAAGCCCTTGAGGCGAAGCCCACAAGGTAGTGTGGAGACAGCGGATAGCCACTGCCAGAGTGGTTGAGGGTCGAGGGTGCAGATCAAGTGGTGTGGTAGCCTGAGAATGCGGGCAAAGCTCGTAGGCACGTGTCGCTGCAGCGGATGAATAATGCTGCCAATGACTAGATTTTCGCCATTGTACGAATATCAAAGAGCAGCGTCTGTATGGCGTCTATGATGGTGACTGAACAATTAATTGGCCGGCACAGCTGATCATATTACAGAGTCTGGGAAACCAGTGCCACAGAATCTGGAAGCCCCACCAAGGATGCAATGGTATTGATCATTGGTGATAATATTTAAGGCAAGGCAAAGTGATACATAGGTACCTAGGTACTCATTAGCGGCCTGCGGTTGGGGAAGCAATTGGAGATGACAGATGCGGGGTATAATTTTACCAGGCACGCACCATACACAGGCAGCTAACTAGTGGTGGGTAGGTAAATAGAGGTTTATATTATTTTAGACATTGAGCATCTCTTTACTGTTGCTCGATTGATATCGAATAAATACTTGCGTGCCCTTGTTAGGACCTCGTTTCCGTACAGCTGCCTCGTTTACCTCGCAAGAATCTTCTGTTTATCAAATGGTGAGTTGACATGTGACCCAGACATTTCGTGCCCTACCTATCCTGCCTTTTTTTTCTCTTTGACCCTGTTCTAAGTCTCTTCCTTTTCCAGTTCTGTAGATTCCCCCAAACCGCCATTTATTTCCGAATGTGGGCAACTTGGGCTGTCTAGCTGAAGCTAGCTGCCTTGGGATATCACATATCTACACGCCCTACAGACCAGATTCGGGTCTCACTCAGCTCTTGAGAACTCTTGGCGACAGATCCTTGCCTACCAACCGGCTACTCCGTACCATGCAAACACTCAATTATGTCCCCATAGCCCTTCCCTCATCTAAATGCCAAGGTACATCAGCCCACTGCTTGCGGGGCAACAGCCGATGCTCACTGCTCACCCAGGACGTTTGAACTTGTTCGTTGCGATTTTGTACCAGGCGCGAATGGGCCGCCGGATCTTTGCGAGTAGGTGTCAAAAGTCAGCCGGGCCACCTACATCAATTCTCGTCTCGGACTCCCTTTCCCCCCCCTTCATTTGCCCCCGAGAACTCAACGGCGTGACTTGCCGTGGCCGTGGTGATGCCCCCCACCAGTCACGGCGCAAGTCGCAAGCCCGCACAAAGTACCTCTCCACCTGGTTACCGCGTCGCAGGTACCTCGCTAATTAATTTAGCGTGTCCGTGCTGCTTCTGCAAAGTTCGGAATTTACCTACCAGCCCATTATTACCAGCGCACAGTGTCATTCTGCCCGCCTACCGCCGCCCTCCTCTTCTTCCCTCTCTCCTCCTCAACACCACAGCTGCACTGAGCACCACCACCACAAATCATGGCTCCCAAAACTTCTGCCAGAGCGCAGGATGACAAACCAGAAGGCAATGCTACCAAAGAACGCCCTTCAGTCTCCTCAGCCAAGATGCGCCGCAACGCCAGCCAGACGAGCAACAACCAAGCACGCGAAGCGCCCACCAGCGCTCCTACTTCAGCTCCCGCACCGGGGCCCTATGAGCCCGCGCCCCCTACAGTAAGTTATTTCGACTTTTTGTCGAGCCTCGGTCCCTATGGATGCCCAGTCGCAACCGGCTGCTCTCCCTTACCGCTGCCTTGCCACCGACGCTGACACTGCCGCTCCCGGCGTCCGCCAGGTCCCCTGGGCTTCCTTTGAACGAGACGCACTGCACGCCTACCGACGCGAACACGCCCTCCCTTCCTCGACATCGTTCATGAGCACATATCACGAATACATTCTGACAGAAAAGGCCGGTATCGGCCTGTACTCGCCGACCATGGTGCGCAAGAGAAAGGCGCGTCGACAAAACAAGGAACAACTGGCCCTCGCCGTGCGCAAGCACTTCAATGGCGTCGGTATCCAAGAAAACGACGTCATTGTCGACTTTATATGCAAAATACGCCACAGCAAGTCTGTTAAATTAGTAGGGTTGAGCAAGAACGAAGCGATGCTCGCAGACTAGGCGCCTTGGGCCAACCTCGGCCACGATACGATTCATGACGACGGCGTTTACGGTGTTTTTTGATACCTGGCATTGGAATTTGGGACAGCTCTACAGCTCTACTCGAAGTATAGCAGCAATGGTATTCATTTTTTTCTTTTATTGTCTACCTGTGTGGCTAGAGGCGTCATCGCGTTTTCCGCAACACTGCTTTTTTTTTGGCGGCAGGATAATTTATTCGATTAGCGTGGACGCGCCAACCTCTCTGCATGTCACTACTGCACATCTTACTACAGCATGCTAAATTGACCCAATGGTCCTTTGCTGTATTTCCAATGAACATTGACTGTTCTTTATTTTAATCAACCTATCTGCGCCCCTCATCTCGACCAATCGCACGCTTCGCAATTCAGGGCGGTATCGGTCGGCTTATGACGGCATTTACGCCTGAGGCAGCTTGACCCGGTTTAAGGCCGGCTAAAAAAGTTCGAGTCCCTCCAACCAGCGAGAACCTCCTAGAACCGTGCCCGAGACGTTATACTCAATCTCACTCTCTCATCCGTTCTTTCTGTCGGATCGTTAATGAAGCAAATGAATCGCTTCTCTTCGTTATGAATTCGAGCATTTTGCTAAAATCTACGGCGCCTGCGCGCGCCATCGCGCACAACCACGCAGCGTCCGCCCGAAAGATTGCCGGCCCCTTGACGAAATGCGCCAGGCTTCACACTGCGCCTTTGCGCGCAACCTCGCCTTCAGCCAAGTCATCCAGGGTTAAGAGCACCAAAATACCTTCATTATCGCGCGTATGTGATTGCCAGAGAAGTGAACCAGTTGAGCGAGATTGCGAGCTAACCTATGCTTTTAGAAATTTCACACGACGAACAAGCTTTCCTCCAAGGATCCTTACAAGGCGCTCGGTGTCGACAAGAATGCATCCGCTTCCGAGATCAAGAAAGCTTACTATGGACTCGCAAAGAAATTCCATCCCGACACAAATAAGGATCCTTCCGCCAAAGACCGATTCGCTGATATTCAATCCGCCTACGAAATTTTATCCGATCCCAAGAAAAAGGAGCAATTTGACCAATTCGGTGCTGCCGGCTTCGACCCCAATGGTAATCCCGCGGGTGGTGATCCTTTTGGTGGAGCAGGCAACCCCTTCCATGGCTTCGGCGGCGGCGGTCAGGGTGGCTTTGGCGGCGGCTTCAACTTTGACGATATATTTTCCGCCTTTACCGGCGGCCAGGGCGGTCCCTTTGGCGGCGGCGGACGACGCGGCGGTCGGGCGAACCCTTTTCAACAGGAGATTCTCGTCGGCGAAAACATTGAAGTACAGGCCAGCATCACATTCATGGAAGCCGCCAAGGGCACAAGCAAAACCATCTCAATCACACCAACCGTCGAATGCGGCACCTGCACAGGAAGCGGCCTCAAGACCGGGTCTCAGCGCGCGCCTTGTAAAGCCTGCAACGGTACAGGAACTCGGCTCCATTTTATGCAGGGCGGTTTCCAGATGGCTTCCACTTGCGGTACTTGCGAAGGCTCAGGCTCGACAATCCCCAAGGGCTCCGAATGCAAGACTTGTTCTGGCCATGGTGTAGTCCGTGAACGCAAGACGATCAATGTTGACATTCCCGCCGGTATCGAGGATGGCATGCGACTCCGAGTTGACGGTGCGGGTGATGCGCCCGCGACCGGCCGCTCCGCCGACCCCAACGCCCGCAGCCAGCGCGGCGACCTCTACGTCTTTGTTCGCGTTGCCAAGGACCCCAAATTTACACGAGAAGGCTCCAATATTCTACACACGGCCAGCATTCCTTTAACGACGGCGCTGTTGGGTGGTCAGGTTTCCATTCCCACGCTGGATGGCTCTGTCAACGTCAAGGTCGCGACGGGCACCAACACTGGCGACAAGATTACGCTCTCCGGCATGGGCATGAAGCGCCTCGGCTCTCGACGTGGTGGCTCCGGCGACCTGCGCGTCGAGTTTAGAGTCAACATGCCCAAGTACCTGAGTGCCAACCAGCGCACCATTGTCGAGATGCTTGCCGATGGGATGGGCGACAAGACGGCGCGACGAGTCATGAATGTTTCGCCCTCTCGGTGAGTTTAACCCGCCTCGCTTGGCCTCGAATTTGGATTTTTTTTTTGCTAACGTCGGATAGGAATGCTTCCACCAGCAACGACGCCGCTTCCCACGATAACGAAGGCTTCTTGAAGTCGGTATGGCATAAGATGACGAACCACCCAGCGCACCAGACGAAGCCGGACAGTGAATCGACTTCTTCAGCTGACAAGTCTGAGACGAAGAAGAGCGATGAGAATGAGACGAAGAAGACATCGGACTCAGTTTGATTGAGACGACGTCATTAAAACAACAATTGTAAACTATATTCAAGCGGCTCTCGTACCGCGCAGGATCTACAACTCGAGCATTGGAACCTGCAAAACTTTTTTTGCATTCACAAAGATGTTTTTAAAAAAGACGGCATCATTCAATTCTATTACAAGTATGGGGAGGAAAGGAGTGACAAAGAGATGTATAAAAAGGCGTTTTTGTTTCCACTGGTGGGCATACAACGTTGTTGGCCCTGTAACATTCGCTGTGCGTGCTGTGTATGCGAATAGAGCACATTTCAATTGTATATGGAGAGATTATAGTATCTAGTCGGAGACAAATCCCCCCCCCTCTTTCGATATAGTCCTTTTGATAATTTTACATGCTTGCCTTGTTGCCATTCGTAGCAGCTCTTTCTTTGGGTATCTTGTGTGTGCCATAGCATAGCATTACAATGCTGCTTCTTCAACCACTATGTCGGTGCAGATGATAATGTGCTTCCACCAAATCACATCATGCTCTCAGCCAATCGGCTTCATCTTTTTCTTCTTCTTCTTCTTGTCGGGCTCACCACCCACCCCGCCGCTCCCACTCCCCGCCGCCGTCGCCGCCGCCGCCGCCGACGTCTTGCCCTTGTGAAACTGCCTCCAGCTGCTGATCCGCTCCTCGCGCGTCGCCTCCCAGTCCTGCTCGTGCTGCCTCTTCCGCTTCCTCTCGTCCATTTCCTCGTCCTGCCTGCGCTGCTCGCGGCCCTCCTCCTGCATCTGCGCCTTGGCCTGCCGCCGGCGGCGCTGCTCGCCGTCCACCAGCACCTCGCGCGCCTTGTCGCGCCACTGCCGGGCAAACGCGTCCGTCTTGAGCTCCTCCGAGTCGACCGTGAGCTTCTTCTCGCGAATCAGCAGCATGCGCGCGTCGGCAATGGCCTCGTCGAGCCGCTCCCGGTGCTTCTCGTCCATGAGCTCCGTCTGCGCCTTCTTGAGCCGGTCAAAGGCGTCGGGCGCCCGCGGGTTCTTGCACTTGTCCGGGTGGATGAGGAGCGACTTTTTGCGGTACGTCATCTTGATGTCGGACTCGGGCACGCCGGGCTGGAGATCGAGGACCGCGTACCTGCAAAAAAAGGAAAACATGGGGTTGGTGGTTAGGTGCTGTGCTTTGGGGGGGAGAAAGACAGAAGGTGGGGTGGTGATGCTGGGGGGGGGGGGATCTTACGCATCCAGCCGAAAGGCTCTCAAGATTCTGTCGATTTCCGCATCCTGAGAATTCGCTGGTTAGTGATGCTGGTGGTCGCGCGACACAGGCCGGATGATTTGGGCAGTTGGGCGACGAACCTTGTCCCATTCCTTGGCTTCCGACTCGAGCGCATCGAGCGCAGCCTTGTCCTCTTTGTCTTGATCGGTCGCCATGATCTGCTATTCTGCGACAGGGCGTTGGAAGGCTCGGGGGTCAAGGGTTTGGGCGTTTGTTGGTTTTGCCCAAACGACCATGAGGCGGGTCAGCCACGGCGGGCCACTTTCGCCAAAATCTGGTGGCGTTTTCTATATGGGCATTAGCGTCGTCGGTCTGGCAAGCTCTCTCTCAAAAGTCAATAGCATGAAGCTGGTGAGGATTTGTAATTATAAAATGTGTATTAAGTGTGATTTAATGGCTAGATGACATTGTGATATTTTTCTGAAAAGAATTGAAATCTGCCGGCAAGTGCTCTGGCAAAATGAAGAGCACCTAGGTGGGACTTTGTATCTATTTTGTCATGTAAATCCAGAGAGATGCGTCTCGGCGACTTTTGCTCTCACACGGAGCACGGCGGAATTCTCTGGTTGGTCGTCTAGCCAATATTAAGCAGACCCTTGACTAGTCCAGTGCAGAAGCCCGTCAGTTTCTGTTTCTCAACTGCATGCAGTGTGCGAAAGTGGCGGCTTGTGCGGTGTGCGGCTAAGCTGCCCTACTATGCTGTCTCGGCCGCGGGCAGATCAGTAGTTATAAGTTAGTCAGTGGCTTCACAGCGGGCCATGACCACCTTTCTGGGAGTCTCACGAGGCGTCCAGTCACAATGATGAAGCATGCTGATCCCAAGCGGCATGATACATGTCCTAGAAGAGAGAGCACGTTGTTGCCGCGAAAATGGTGACATGGCTGTGGTCTCACAGCAAGTGCCGGCATGGGCGGCATTGCATTTCAGCTTGGGCTTGACGGCATTGCATAGTTTAGCTTCGCAGAAGCTCCTCTTTAGAGAGCCTGGTACCAATTGCAGCTGGTGTACCAATTGCAGCTGGTGTACCAATTGCAGCTGGTGTACCAATTGCAGCTGGTGAGGGCGAAACGGCCAAGGCTCGTTGTGAGTGACATCGGGTAGGAAGCCGTCCGATCTTGCTCCGGGTTGTCCCAACTCAACAGCTGCGCCGAGTTTACCTGCCCTGCCAAAGCCTGCCCATCCTCTTGGCGCCATATTGTTCTGACACAGAATAATGTCCCTCACAAAGATGCAAGGACGACGAGCCGATCCCGTCATCCAATTCAGAATCGCATCATGGAGCATGGCTAGATGTCGCTCGTTACTGCAAACAGTGTAAACAGCATGACGATTCATGCACAGGCTGCGTCTTCCTCCACTATTACTGTCTATTGAGAATCCATGTTTGGACGGGACGGCGGTGGACGAGTAAGGAAAAACACTGGCAAGGATGACCGAGAGGAAAGAAAAGCAAACACGCTATTAGCTGCAACTTTTGGAGCGGTGTCTATTTGTTCACCGACTCACCAGGTCTAAAAGTACGAAACCGCGTGTCCGCTGCGGTCCATGTTGTGCTCAGTCTGCAGCGACACCGCACACGTAATGCATGCTTGTACGGATACAGCATTGAGCTTGACCTTTCGATGCAGATATAGGCAAAGGACCTACCCCGCACCGAGCTGCCGTCAAAGCTTGTGGGACTTGGCAGATATTGGGATCATGTTGCGACTGACGGTGGATCAGCGCGGGGTAGGCGACAACGGCACGCTTTCTAAAGTCACCAATTGCCTGCGCGTGCTTCGATTCGGCTCGGGTGGCTGTGCGGGACGGGACCGTGGGGACTAATAAACATCGCAAAACGCCGTCCCTGTACGTCAGTGGAGAGACGCGGATCATGATTGCCATACCGACTTGGGACGGAATACATGGCGTCGTAGGTGGTTGACCAAAGTCCAAAGGCCCCGTTTTATTGCTTTTTTTTTTGCGTAATACGAGAGTCGTGTTTGATTAACTGCATCTCAGCCCAATGCAAAGGCTCGGTCTGCCTGATCCTGCAGCTGGGAGACGTCACTGACTTCAGTATTGGAAGTTTTGCCCAAAATGTTTATAAGGCGGTATCGGCCGCATAGATGGCCAATTCCAATTAGACCGGACTTGTATACTTGTCTGAACCGAGTCGTCAAGCCTTGAAGATACAACCATACCAGCAGATCTGAATTAGAAACACGTACGCCTGAAACGAATCTCAAAATGCGTATCCTTGGAATCAATTCTGCCTACCATGAGTCGGCCGCGTCCTTGATCATTGATGGGCGAGTGGTCGCAGCTGTCGAGGAAGAGCGCTTCTCCAGAATCAAGCATGCTAAGCCGGCAAGTGTTGATAATGCAGATGAGCTGCCCCTTGAAAGTATTCGATACTGCCTCGCATCTGCCAACATCAAGCCGGAGGATCTTGACGCGATTGCGTACTCGTTCGATCCGGAGCTGCGAGCGCAGACCTTTATACTGGATGACAAAACTGAAGCTGGTGACTGGGGAACGCAAGAAGGCGAGGATACGTTCCTTGCCCACCTTCGCTTGGTGCCCAAAGCCTTGGCTGCTCACGTTGGTTCGGCAGCCGAGCTGAAGTTCATGCCGCATCATGTTTCTCACGCTGCATCCACCTTCTATCCGTCGGGGTATGAAGACGCTGCTATCCTCGTTGCCGATGGCATTGGAGAGGCCGCAGCCACATTGCTGGCGCGAGGCGATAAAAATGGCATCACCATCTTGCGGGAGATTCCATTCCCCCACTCTATTGGCTTCATCTGGGAGAAGCTCAGCAAGTATCTCGGATTCTCCGAGTACGACGCCTGCAAAACCATGGGCCTCGCGGCGTATGGTGACGCATCCAGGTTCAAAGACGCATTTCCACAGTTGATGCGTGTGGATGATGTGTCTGGGTACTCTGTCGACAAGCCAACAGCCAACTTTCGCTTGCCAGATTTTGATCGGCTGGAGGCTCTATTTGGGCCTGCTCGCAAGCCGGACACCCCGCTGGAGAAGCACCACTACGATGTGGCCGCTGCTCTGCAGGTCGCCACAGACGAGGCTCTTCTCGCGCTTGCGCGGGAACTTCATCGGACGGTTGGTTCAAAGAACCTGTGCCTTGCAGGAGGCGTTGCCTTGAACTGTGTCACCAACATGGTCCTCAAAGAAGCTGGACTCTTTGAAAATGTCTTCATTCCATCGGCTCCTCACGACGCCGGCACAGCAATGGGGGCTGCGCTCGAACTCAATCAGCGTATGGGCGGCCCAATGGGCGTGGCCTCGGACACGCCGTATCTCGGCCCGGAATTCGACGATGACGCAATTGTCTCGGCATACGAGGCCGCTGGGTTGTCGCCGAAAGTGTCTGACGCGCCGGCCCGCGACGCTGCTCGCATGATTGCCGAAGGCAAGATTGTTGCTTGGTTCCAGGGCCGGATGGAATTTGGACCCCGAGCCCTGGGCAATCGATCGCTACTGGCCGATCCGCGAAGCGCGGCGACGCGTGAGATGCTTAATGTCAAGGTGAAGCATCGCGAGACATTCCGCCCCTTTGCGCCTAGTGTTTTGGCCGAGCCGGCAGGGCAGTGGTTCGAGCTTGGCGCGTCGTCCCCGAGCTATGATTTCATGCTCTATGCTTGCCAGGCGACGCCTACACACCGAGAGAAGATACCGGCCGTCCTGCACGAAGACGGAACGGCGCGCGTGCAGCTGGTCCGTCGCGAGCGGAACCCCCTGTATTACGAGATTATCTCTCACTTCGCAGAGCTGACTGGGGTTCCTATGTTGCTTAACACGTCCTTCAATGACAGTGAGCCAATCGTCTGCACCCCGGCTGATGCTATTGCAACATTCCGAAAGACGCGCATCGACGCGCTTTTCATAGGCAATAGATTTGTCACCCGGGACAACTAGTTGTCATCGGAAAGATAGAGCCCCGTTTATCACAGGCGCAAGGCACGACTTTCGTGAGCAGTAGCTATTCAATATCGATTGATTTTGTCCGAGATTAGATTCGCTGGTGATGACATGTTAAAAGTGACAAGTTCTGACGTAGATTTGCGGGTTGAGAAATAGCTCCTTGAGTCCTTGACTCGTCATACCTAGTTAGTGGATGCGGGTCGCTGGCGCGCAACCACCCCGCGGCGATAAGATAACTAAAGACAATAGCCCCATTAAAAAATTTGGCTGCGGCCAGCGGACGGAAAAAAGCCATCAGCGATCGACGGTCACCTCTTGATATATCAAGCTCATCCAGACTATAGACCGACATGCCTAGACGCGCAGTGTCTCCGGCGGCCTCTGAGCCCGAGATGGACATCTTCGGGTCCATCTACCCAGGGGACGATACTAACGGCAAGCAGAATGGAGCTGCTAACGCCGACACTGACTTCGATTTTGACGGTCTCATGAATGGTCATGACCAAGGCAACGAGGATGACGACGAGGCTTTCATCGCGCTGAAGCAAGCTGCCTCGTTCAGAAAGACCTCAAATCTCAAGGGCCGCACTGTCAAAAAGGGTGGCGGTTTTCAAGCTATGGGTAAGACTTGCTGACGTACTTCTCGACCTCTTCTAGTACTGACTGCCTGGCCAGGAATCAACGCCACTCTTCTAAAAGCCATTGCCCGAAAAGGCTTCTCGGTCCCGACCCCCATTCAGCGAAAGACGATTCCCTTGGTTCTCGACAGAAAAGATGTTGTTGGCATGGCGAGAACCGGTTCCGGAAAGACGGCCGCCTTTGTCATTCCCATGATTGAGCGCCTGCGCGCGCACAGTGCAAAGTTCGGCTCGCGTGCCCTCATCATGTCGCCCTCGCGTGAACTGGCTATTCAAACATTAAAAGTTGTCAAAGAGCTCTCGAAAGGAACGGACCTCAAGGCTGTTTTGCTCGTTGGTGGTGACAGCCTGGAGGAGCAGTTTGGCTTCATGGCAGCCAATCCCGACATTGTCATTGCCACGCCCGGTCGGTTCTTGCACTTGAAGGTCGAAATGAAGCTGGACATATCCTCCATCAAATACGTCGTTTTTGATGAAGCTGACCGCCTCTTCGAAATGGGCTTCGCTGCCCAGCTCACCGAGATTCTTCACGCTCTCCCACTCTCGAGACAAACACTACTCTTCTCCGCCACACTCCCCACGTCCCTCGTCGAGTTTGCCCGAGCTGGTCTTCAAGACCCGAGCCTTGTGCGTCTCGATGCCGACACAAAGGTTTCCCCAGATCTGCAAAGTGCATACTTCAGCATCAAAGGAGACGAAAAAGAGGGCTCACTACTACATATTCTACACGATGTCATCAAGGTGCCTGTCGGCGAGCCGGACAACAACGATGATACTGGAAAGGACTCAAAAAAACGCAAGAGAGGACCCGATGTTCCCGCGCGACCCACACAACACTCTACTATTGTCTTTACAGCAACAAAGCATCACGTCGAATATATCGCTAATCTACTACAATGGGCCGGCTTTGCCGTCTCTCATGTCTACGGTTCGCTTGATCAAACAGCACGTCGTATACAAGTTGAAGACTTTCGTCATGGCAAGACCAATATTCTGGTAGTCACCGACGTCGCCGCCAGAGGTATCGATATCCCCGTCCTTGCCAATGTCATCAACTACGACTTCCCCTCACAGCCCAAAATTTTCGTTCATCGTGTCGGTCGTACTGCACGTGCTGGCCAACGTGGCTGGAGTTATAGCCTAGTCCGCGATACAGACGCACCATACCTTCTCGACCTGCAGCTTTTCCTCGGAAAGCAGCTTGTGATTGGTCAAGAAAAAGAGAAGCCATCATACGCTGACGACGTTGTCGTCGGCTCCTTGGAGAGAAACTCACTAGAGGAGCATGTCGAATGGTTCAACCGGGTAATACATGACAACGACGACATCAGTGCCCTTCAAAAGGTATCCATCAAGGCAGAGAGGCTGTACTTGAAGACAAGAAACTCTGCTTCTAGCCAAAGTGCCAAGAGAGCTCGCGAAGTTGTGGCATCTGGTGCTTGGGTTCAACTTCACCCTCTATTTGGCAATGACGTGGATCACGACGAGAAATCGCGAGCGGAGATGATGGCGAAGATTAGCGGGTTCAGGCCCAATGAAACCATCTTCGAGATTGGCCGCAGCGACAAGGCCTCCAACGAAGCCGCAGACGTGATGAAGCAACTACGCAAAAAGATTACTCCGCGAAGAAGACAAGAAGCCGAAGCCGAGGCTGAAGAAGAAATCGACGATGACGAAGTCGGCGCGCCAGCGATGAACGATTTCGACGATGCCATGGACGACGACGCCGGTCTTGATGCCGTGAATGAGGTCTCTGACGAGGATCTCGAGGTTACCGTCTCCAACGCCGGCAAGTCTAAAAAAGACCGCGACGACTGGCGCGACTCTGAAATATTTATGTCCTACACGCCCCGCACGGTCAACGCCGCCGAGGAGCGCGGCTACGGTGTGCACTCGGGCGGCGCCGGGTCCAGCTTCGTCGAGGCCGCGCGCGATGTGACCATGGATCTCGGCAACGACGAGTCGGCCAAGTCGTTTGGCGAGGCCAACAAGCAGCGCCTGCGGTGGGACAAGAAATCCAAAAAGTACGTGTCGCGGCACAACGACGAGGACGGCTCCAAGGGTGCCAAGTTGGTGACGGGCGAGAGCGGCGTCAAGATTGCGGCGTCATTCCAGAGCGGCCGCTACGACAAGTGGCGCAAGGCGCACCGCATCGGCCGCACGCAGCGCGTCGGCGAGGACGAAAAGGCGGGCGCCGCGGCGCTGCTGTCGCAGGGCGGCGTGCGGTACAAGCACAAGCAGGAAAAGGCGCCCAAGGCGGCGGACAAGTACCGCGACGACTACCAGGTGCGCAAGAAGCGCGTCGACGAGGCGCGCGAGAAGCGCGTGGGGCGCTTCCGCGACGGCGCCGGCAGCAAAAAGGAAATCAAGGGCGTGCACGACATTCGCAAGGCCAGAGAGGAGAAGCAGAAGCGCAAGGAGAAGAATGCTCGGCCGATGAGGAAGCGATCGTAAATGTTGACTATGCCATGTATTGTGTTACCGGCGTTAATAAAAGCATCATGTTGAAGCGAGTTCAAACAATACATTTTCATCAGTCACAATGGGGTAATACCAGTAGCTTTGACGGATGATACGTGTCTTTCCGTCTATTGATGATGTGCTATTGCCTCACTTCCATTACATGCAACTAATGCGCACACTCAGTGCCCACAGAAACAAGACCAAAAAAATCGTGATGGCTGAATGCTCTAGAAAGTTTCTTGCCCGCTAAAAAACGTATACGATGTGCAACGGAAACACAAAAAAGCAAAACACAACGTAAAGTAAAATAGGTATGAAATCGAGCCCTATAAGAGGGGAGCAAATCTGTTGTCGATCAACGAGTTGGCCGTTAAAAAGAAAAAAGAGTTCCTTGGTCAAAAGGTAGTTCCCAAGCAAACGCCAGGCACCGTTGAGGATGCACAAAAGATAGTTGATCCGTTGAAACCAGGTTTCAAAAAGGAGAGAAAAAACGATGTCTTCTGCAAAATGCGAACCGTCCCAGTAAGACATCGCTATCCCAGCTTTGACGCCTAGACACAGCCCAGTAAAGAAAGAGACGCGTTCGATCATGTGGGTATCAATAATATTATAGTAGTGTAAGGAAATATGCGCAGAGGATAAGGGTAAGTCGCAAGGAGGAATCGCTGCATGGTGTAGGGAAGATTGGAGATGTAGCAGTTGCTACTGTATATCGAGGTTCGACATCCACGCTCTGACTGCATCGCGTAGGAGATTAGGCCGATTGTTCGAGTTTGTGCCGACGGCATCTTCATCTCGCTGGTCGAGGACATCTCGGATTATGTCTTCCAGCGCGGAGAGCATCACGGTCTTGCATTGCACGCGAGGTACCTCGATAGAAGGATTCGCCATCTCTGTCGTCTCCGAGAGCGAATCGGGAGTGATGTCAGCGCTGTTGCCAATATTACCCGTCACTCGCATAGGCATAGTCGAGCCTGTATCCATGGTGCTTTCAGAGTTGGCGCTGACGACCTTGTCAACTGCCTCAACCAGAGACTTGTCAGCATCCGCAATTACTTCTTCGACCCATTCCTCGTTGAGTTGGGTTTCGTAAGGCAGAACGGAAGGTGTATGAGCGCTGACTGGCTGCGAAGACAAATCGGAACCTGGCCGTGTCTTTACTAGCCTGCGATACACGATGCGAGAGACAGTGTTCGTAGTAGTGTCGGCAATGACGGTGGAGCTTATGTCCACCCAGCGTTCTCCCGTTCCATGCCTCTGAGACGGAAGTGGTGCTGGGGTCGGCTCGGCTCGCATCGCAGCCTTGACCTTCTCGAGGAGGTTGTCTTGTGGAGGGATGGCTTGCAGTGAGAAATCAGGATGAAAGCGACTGAGCCAACCCGCAGCATTCAAAGGCGTGTCACCATCGATAGTAATCCGTGCCGACTGCTCAAAGAAGTCCAAGTTGCTGGGTAGTCCCGGGGTAGATAAATACCCGCTGCTTGAGGGTGAGCTGATAGCAGACTCAAACGATGCAATATAATCGGGGAAGGGTACATCGACATCGATAATCCCATCTTCGGGGTTGATCGAGGTCTTCACTGGGGATTCAAACACACCAGTAGGGTCTGGGGTACGATCTGCCTGCGAAAAGGATGCCCGCTGTCTCATATTGGCAGTACTTTGCCTTGTCATCGTTGGCGGCGCATCTACAGACGCACGCGGAGAGGGTGCTCTCGGCAGGTCGCTGGTCTCTTCAAGCACCACAGACTCTTGTACCATTTCGGCCAACCTATCGGTTTTTGAAAAGGAAGGTTTTATAGGCGACCGAAGCTCGCTTGTTTGGCTTGCAGTATTACTGTCGAGGGAATCCCTTCGTCGTGCCGTCCAGAAGCCCCCTATGAGATTTCCCCACTTCAATCCAGAGCTAGGGGGGCGAGACGTCGTCGTGCATACACTTATGTTGCTCTCGCCTCGCTTGAGTGATCGCTTCAGGTCGTCAGCCGCAAAGCTGCTGCTGCTTCCTGGTCGATGGCGCAAGTGACTTTCGCCCCGCTGAAAACCCGTAAAGTGCGGCATAGTCGGCTCTTGTGTGATGGTTGCGGTCGTGGCAGCACTGCTTTTTCTAGTGCCTAGATCGCTACCGGCGATTGGCAGGTTGGTGGTACGAATCGACGCAGCATCAGATGCGCGTCTCTGGTGGTTCCTATCCATGCCAAACTGCGCAAACTGGGGAACGACGGCTGAGTTTCTTGCGCTTTGACTTCCCACGCGTGAATGCGATGCTCGTCTCAGCCCAGTTCGGCGGTTAATCTTACGTCGAAGAGACTCTTCTCGCAGTACAGGAACCACAAAGGTTGGGGGAGAATTTGAGAGCGGACCTAAAGAGGTGGATGTACTCGCGCGGTGCACCCGCGGTGCATTCATCTGCTGATTTGCGGGCAAAAAGCCAGCAAGAAGGAATATCAATCTCCGTGCCGCCATTTTGTCATCAGAAACGACAATTGTTCTTGCAGGTAGAGACATGTCCTCTTCATGTTTGTGGCGTGCTTGGAGGGCCGCCTTCCTTCGGTGAGAGGGGCTAGAGAGAGCGGAGAGCCAGTCGACATGAGTAGCAAGGAATCCAGTCAAAACATTGTAGAGAAACGGTCCCTTGTTGAGTGACGATGCCCACTTGACTGTCCAGATAGCCTCATCGCGCCAGATGCCCCATCGTCCTTGCCCAGTAAAGACACGCGCAGCACCTAACCCCGTGACAATTCGGCTTCTCGCAAGTCCAACTTCCAAAGCAATGTCGATATCGCCTGCAAGGCAATTGGGCAAGAGAGACACCAATTTTGTGGTGCTCTTGATAGCTTTGACTCTCGGAGTCTCAACACTGCGTCTGTCATTTGTGGTTGTATTTTTAGAAGGATGACTTTGAAGTGCTACCTTGGGAGTTTGTTGCCCGGGAGATGCAGAATCCGCATGCTTGAGTAATTGATGTATCCTCGTGGCGGAAACAGATTGAAGGTGCGTCAGTGTTCTCATGATTATGTCCCAGTGTTGAGTCAATGAGTCGATCCTGTCTTCGACATCGAGCGCAAAGGGTGATTCATTTGGGTCCGTAGGCATACCAGAGCCGAACATGTTCCAGCCACTACCCCCAGCGCGCACAGAATTGTACGAAGATGAATAAACCTCTTGTTCATTGTACGAACCAGACTCGCGGAAAATTGACTTTGGAGGTACGGCTGAAGAAAGTCGCGACGTGGAAGACGGGAGCTGGATAACGAGAACAACGGCATACATGGGAGTGCGCCGTTGCTTAGGTTGCTTCTTCTTCTTGCGTGTAGCGGCTTCGTCGATTGTAGATGGAAAAGGAAAACCCGCATTCTCATCTGCAAATCGAGTTTGCGTCGTAACAGTGGGCTCGACTTCTTCAGTTGCCAAGTTAACAGGAAAAAGACGAGTGATCAAGACCTTTTTACGATCACTTTGGCGAGGTGTGGCGCTCGCTGTGGGAGGCATTGAGCTAAAAGTAGGGGAAATGGCCTGAGAAGAGAATGACTGCGAGAGCTTGCTTGAGCGCATGCTCGAGCGACCGATAGAGCTGCGACCATCTCCAATCACGGAGGCGGTGTCGTTCGTGCGGACATCACTGGGAACGACATGTACTTTCGTGGATGTGCCCTTGTAGGCCATGAGTTCAGAGTTGCCAAAGATGCAGCTTGAGAAAGTGGCCAGTTCTTCGCGATATTCACGATAGGCTCTTTGAGCGTCCGTCTCAGCCTGGCTCTGATTGCGCCCGTGTAAGGAGCCCCGTCGATCAAAAGCGCCCTGGCGAAACTGTGTTTGAGTGCTCTCGGTGTGAGTCGAGACTGGTCGCGACTGGCTAAAACTACCCTTGCGAGGAGACAGGGGATTTCTTCGACTCTCGTTGGTGGCGGCCGTGCGGTCGACCTCGGCAACAGGATGGCTGTCAAATAAAAGGGATGCTGAGGTTGCTCCGAGATTATCTTGCATTATCAGGACGCGAACGTCGCGAACGTCGAGGTCAATTTCGTCATTGAAGTCAAAGGCACTCGCAGAGGCAGCAGTTGGTGTAGGAGGCGCCGTAGAAAACGGAAAGACTTGGTCATTGCGATGTTGGTACAGAGCTTGTGCGTCGGGAAAGAGAAGATTGCGTGTGTGAATGTCTTCTTGTACAGAGTCAAGAGAAAGCAGAGGACGCGGGCTACCATTTGGCGCTTGGTCATGTGTATTGGCCGCGCCACTGCCGCCGGTGCCGAGATTTAGCAGCCGACCGATCATGTTGTTTGATTGCGACGACAAGACACAAGTCGCGTTGGGAAGTCTCTCCTTTTAGTGTAGGTTAATGAACTGCCGTCCATTATCGGAAAACGTATTGATGTGTTGCTGAAGTGGACGCATAGTCGAAGACGGGGATTGTTCGCTCTCAAACAGTGCAGCGTCGATGGGCGCGGTCGTGGAAATGTCGCGGAGAGGCCCAGTTTGGTTCGCTGTAGAGTAAGGCGCGACCGTTCCGCTTATAAAGATGCGACAAGAATGAAAGAGTGCAAAGGGTGGCAGACAAAGGCGCACAGAGATCCGGTGAGGCGGGAGCGCAGAAGTGAGTCGGTCAGAGTTGTCGTGGTTCTCGAGAGATGCACATGCCCGGGCGGATTGCCGGAAGGGAGTCGTATCGGCAAATGTGTGGTACTTTTTCTGGTGTCAGAATGGTTCGGCTCGTCGGGGTATGTGGGAGCAGGGCGCACATATGGCGCGCGACGTGCGAAAGGAAGGCTGCGACAAGAAAGACGCCAGCTGCAGAGGCGGTGATGGAGGCAAAGAACAGAGAGAGAACCGGGCGGAGGCGATTGAGATCAGTGGCCCAACCGGTAACTTTGGCGGTGGTGTGGATGGTGGCCGAGACTTGACGACCCAGGAAGCTGGGACGAGGTACTGATTCAACAGCGGCGGCGCCAATATACCCAGTACTTGTAGAGTGGGCGACGGCGAAAGGGTGGTTCGGGCAAAGCCAAACAACCCACCCCGGACCCAGCCAGGTATTTTGTCGCTTGGTCGCTCGCTGGTGGCGCTGCAATTAGCTCTGGTAGGGATTAGCGCCCTGGTTAATTTGATCCCTGGACTCGCCGTCGAAAAGTCTCGCCCACACAAACTTGGCTGGATGTGGTGCTAGCTTGGGCTTGTGGTAGCGGCCGTCTTGTTCAAGCTCCAGAAGATGGCGGGACGAAGGGTTCACAAGCTCAGTAAGGAATGTCGGGTGTCACTAGCGACTATTGGTGCTGTCAAAGCTTGGTTAGTCTGCGAAACTGGTCAAAGAGTACCAGTACGGATTAAAGGAAGGACATACAGTCACAGATTCCCCCAAATGACCTTTTGTGAGCGGCAGGCTGGCGAGCCGGCAAGAAAGCTGGTGGTCTTGTAAGCAAAGGATGGGAACAATCTGGCAACTGGCTTATCGGCCATGCGTGCTGCTGATCATCCGCATTGTTCTCAGGAGGCAATTTGATCTACAACAAGACGGCGGCCGCGGGACGGGACAAGTTGAGGCCTCACGCCGGTTCGCCACGGCAAAATGACAACAAACGGACGGAGGTGGTGGTAGTTGCCAGCTGGCAGGCGAAGAGGCAAGCAGCCTTTGTTCTACTGGTAACTACCTAGGTACCTACGCTACAGTCTACAGAGGAAATATCCGTACCTACCTACCTTACGGAGTAATAGTTGCCAGCTTGTCCAACTCCACACCATGCAAACAGTCGTTTTACCTATAACATCATTAATTACTCAATTATTGCATAGCTAGTCTATCGGCAGACCTTGACCAACATTGCTCGTCCGTTGTTGCTTGCATAGGTATGCATCGGGCTGCATCTTTCAACGTGGACCAGCCGCTAACTACAGCATACCTGCAAAGAAGCTCGCCGCCCTCATCATCCAGGTCGTTCATTGCTCCTCAACCATCAAGCATTACGAGTACCCCATCACAAGTGACGCATCATGGGCCATGGCCTTGCCCACGCCCATTAATGCAAGTCGCAGGCAGATCCATGCTCCCGCTTCAATCCCGGAACCTAAAATGGCGCCATGTCTGGGGAGCAAGGCATGGCTTCTTCTTCATCGCTTCGACCAAGGTATCCCCAGATACTCTGACTTGGGCAAAAGGTCGAAATTGCGGTGAATGACGCATGTTACCCCAGAGACGGCCAGCAATAGTCGACACACGACACGGCTCGACGACATCCAACCAACCCATGCAGTTAGCTGGAGTGTCTGTCAGCATTTCCCCGTTGGTGCCCAATCGAATGGTACGCGTTAATGAGCGCCCCGCCACCTTTTGAAGCAAATGTTCCACTATGCGGCACAAGTTACAACCACACAACTCTTGCTCCCCTCCCCAATCCCCGCCGAGCCCTCGAGCCTTGTCCAACTTTCTTGCATGGATGGATGCCAATACCAGGTTGTCACGCAAGCGGCAAGGCCTGCCACGCGCCGATGATGTGGGCGACATATTGACGGGGATCATGGGTCAGCTGGCTGATAAATAAGTCGCGTAGCTGGGATGCTTGTATCGTTGTTCCTGAAAGTGCTTTCGCATAGAATACGATGCGCGCCTCGCTCAGGCCGTCTTTGGCTGACCGCTCGCTCACCCTGATTTCTTTTATCGATGCGACTTCTTTCAATTCCACACGGCCGGTCAGCCTCCGGCCGCTATGGGTGGTAGCGCCGGTCTATACAGGTACCTGTGTAATTTAGTGTACCTAGACTCAGTACAGAACTAGTTATAGTGCTCGTGTTAGCGTCCTCGCCGGCCCAAGCCCGATCCTTCCTAAAGCTTGGCTTTTATTGCTGTGCTTAACAAGAACGCCTGAAGTAGTGATTCATGCAGAGATTCCTGCAGTTCAGTATGATGCATGGATGTGCGCTCAGATCTCTACTCCGTCACAGAGCAGAGACACAAAGCAGAGCTTCGGGGTAGCGTGATCAGTCAATAAGCAAGGTCTAATAAGACCAGCTCCCAGCAGCTACCAGCATAGTGACTCGGATAATAAAACGCTTTCATCACGGAGTACATCCGAGCAATAGCAGTAGTTTTATTTATCTATGATGAGACGTATAATGGCAATACGGCCCATCAATATCAGTGGCTTGCTGCGTGAATCTGGCAGGGTAACTCCGCCGTAACCTGTATGTATTGCTCGTCCATAGCAGACACTAGTCAATATTAGATCTTGATTCTCAGCGCGCTGAATGGTTTACCGCCTTTGGCAGGCAGATCCTATTTCGTCCTTTGTAACCTGACCGCTGGAACGCATTAAGAGTGGGGTAAAAAAAAAAACCGCCGCCGCCTTCCCTCATATGCCCATCATTCCCCAACGACGCGAAGAGACTCGATTTCAGTCTATACGTATAGTTAGGCGAGCCATGACTGTAGGGGTCAATGAGAATGAGCATAATGTAGTGATACCAGGTTGCCACTACCTGACTAACACCTTTTAACTTTAATAATTCTTCATCACGATAATAAAGTAATCAATTCATAACTTGGAATCTAAGATGAAGAATAATATATGTTTCTTTGACTTTTTTTTTACCTCTCGATTTAAATATATGAATAAGGGATAGAAATGCGACTGGTCCGCTATTTCGGCTGGGTGGCGCTACATAAACCCGTCGTTCAGCCAGTTCGTAAACCTTTGTTGGGCAGCATGCGGGCGCTTAACAACAGAAGCTACTCGACGGTCGCTTGGCACCAACCGTGGTAAATTTGACACGCTGACATCGAAAAAGCAAGCATGAGCGACTTTGACTTGACATCGAGCAATGGCGAAGCCTTAGAAAACAACGGGAACAGTGCGGATAGTCATCAAAACAACGACTCTGACACGAGCAAGGAGCTGCCCCCGGCCCCCCGCAATGGCGTTGAGGGCGCTGACGTAGGCAAGCCGGCCAACGCTCAAGAACCAGTGCCAAAGCATGAGACTCTACAAGAGGTAATAGACAGGAAACGCAGAGAGAAAGGATTGCCGCCTATTCCCAGAATACCAAACAGAGAAGGAGAGATCGAAGAAGGTTTGACGCATTGTTGATAAGAGGTCGTCTCTCAGCTTCGCTAACATGCGTAGGCCATAAGCTCCTGCACTCTGGCTTGGCAAGATATGTCGTCCTACGACCAGACAATGTGGTCGTCAAATTGGGGTCATACTTGAACCTTGACGAGGTCGATGCGATGAACTTTGCCAGAAGCGCAGGCATTCCTGTCCCAGAGGTCCTCGGCTGGGGAGAGCAGAGGAATGCGGAGGGGCATTATGAGCATTACATTGAGATGGAGTACGTGGAAGGGGCCACGCTGGAAAAAGCATGGCCTAATTTGTCCAATGAGACGAGGCTCGATATTGCCCATCAGCTTCGAGAAATTCTCAGAAAAATGCGTGCGATACCCCCTCCGGAGAACTATATCGGCAGCTACAACAGCGACAGAATCGTTGACGCCCGAGGCATGTCCACGTTTATCCGTCCGGCGTGCCAAAAGGAGCAGGAGTTCAATGCATTCCTCACAGCGGAAAAGGGCATGGCCAAGTCGGTCAAGGAAGCCTACAGAAATAGCATAGGCAAGCACAGGATCGTCTTTACACACAGCGACATCGCGCCGAGGAACATTATGGTGCGGGGTGACCGCATCGTTGCCATCATCGACTGGGAGGGCGCCGGCTGGTACCCCGAGTACTGGGAATATGTCAAGTTGATGCACTTTCTTGACAGGTGCCCTGGTTGGAAACGTCTCGTCGACGAAATCTTCCCAGAGAGCTACGCTTTTGAGCTCTTGCTATACACTGGTCTCCGATGTTACCAAGACAACTGGGATAATGATCCTTACGAGTCCAAGAAGGGGCGAAATCAACAACTGCCCAAAAGAGCTCCGCCAGGACGAGCACTACAAGCGCGATGAAATAAGTCTCGGGTGCATACTCAATCTGCAGGATCAAGGAAAACGGGAGAGAGTTGCTGAAGTGAACAACAGCCTCGAGTGCGCAATAGCTTCCGCTTCAGTGCTCATTCATCGGAAGGTTCCATGGTAATCCCAACCATACCATCATAGGCGTTGTAGTACTCATCGTGATTGATGTAGTTCTCGTTCTTCAAGGCTAGGAGCCCCTGTTCACACCAGTGCACACAGTTGGAGTCGCCGTCGTTAAAAAGACAGGTACGCTATCCGTCAGGCGGTTCATGCCCTCCAAGGTGATGGTCATCTGCTCCACGTGAAGCCTGCCAGCAACGTTGACGCTGTTTTCCGGCTGGTAATCGGCTCGCTTTTCCAATTTGAAGCGCCCATTGCCGCAGATGACGTGGAAGGTGTAGCCGGTGTTCTTGGCGGGGACGTTGGAAAAATAGCATCTCGAAATGTGACCGCAGCGCAAAGACCCTGATCAGCCTCACCACTTACTCACCAGTCACAGTACATTATCATTATATACCTCGTATAACCTGAGTCCATCACAAGCTGCCCCACCACATGCTTGCCACTTCGGCTATTTTGCTTGCTTTTGCAAGCGTTTTTGGGTGACACAAATAGTCTCATGACGCCTACTCCATGCATGCATTTCACTTCCATATTTGGGGCGCGTATCATCGTGGACCGCTTCTCGGGCAATATTTTAATATATTGGCCACGTTCAGTTTGCCCCCAAAAAGCCTCATCTGCCCCTGCACATGCCACTTACACGACACTCGAAGCGTCCCAACATCCCCACTACACGGTTTTGCAGACACACGACCCCATCTAGGCTAACATTCAAAATCTAAATAGTGTTTCTCCGTTTTAATATGTCGTTGAAATTTTCTGACCTCATCACGCCTATACAGCGTCTCGAGAACCGCCACGTGTTCGAATCCGCCTCCTGAAGCGGCCAGAATCTGCTCATCGACAGCATCTCTTTTCACTGCAGATACTGTTGCACAGTAGCTGACAGCGTCTGACTTCCCTCACATTAGCTGGAGGCCTCTTCAATCCCCCGACTGGGCTTTCCACAGTCGGCCTGGGGAATGGTGTAGTCTCGGGTTGCAGTGTCACGGAGTGTATGCCGTACGCATGGAAGCACTCCAAAATGGTCTTGGCGGTGACAAGCCACTTTCCACTGAAGCCATTGTTTACCACAATGTGTGCCGATGCAATCGACTTTCTTTGGTCGAGCCTCCATATGTGCAGCTCATGGACAGAGTCAACGCCGGGTATCTAAATGCATGTGTATTAGTAGGATTCCTCGACGTTGTGTGGTAGCAAAAGCCTGACCATTTCGATATCCTCCTTGATATCCTTGATGTCGATCTCCTCGGGCGCAGTCTGCATCAAAATACGCCCAGCTTTCTTGGTCAACGGTATTGCAGTGAAAATAATCATAATGGCGATGAATACTCCAATGGCTGGATCGGCGTAGTACTTCTTTTCTCCTTCCACTCTCCAAATAATCAACGCCGAAATTATGACGCCAACATTGTTTATCGCGTCGCCAACAACATGAAGGAATGCGCCCATCATGCCGAGGTCTCTGTGGCTGTGCGCCGCAGCAGCCGTTTGGACTCTGTGCTTGTGTTCCACATGACTAGTAATTGACTATTTCCAAAATGTTAACATGATGCTTTCAGTTTCCGAAAGGTAACACTTGCGCTGAATTCCGAGCCCTCATAACTGTCGCCGACAGGAACGTTGGACTCGATAGCCTCTTCAGATACCTCAGTCTGGGGTTCTTTATCATTGTGATGGCTGTGGCTGTGGCTGTGGACATTTTCGGGATTGTGTCCGTGGCCATGGTCGTGATCGTGCTCTGTCCAACGATTAACAGCGCTCTACTAGGAAAAGGAGTTTTCACAAACCGTGCAAAAATGACATTACTAGCACATTCAGTGCGAGCCCAACAGATCCAATGATGAGGACAAGTTTTGGATCCTCGATTGCTATGAGACTATTAGAAAATCTTGATCGACATGAGCAAGGAAGTGAGGAAAGCTGACGGGAGATGTTGATGAACCGCTCGATGGCTTGAACCAGAATGCTGATTCCGAGTGCTAGAAGAAACACGCCGTTGAAAAAAGCACCCAAGAGGGTAGCCCGTTGCCATCCAAATGTATAGCCTGGCGGCGCCGGAGTTGAGCCTTCAGACACCTGGGCATATATGAGAACAGACGTTTCGCGCAGACGAGTACCTTTGCCTACCTGGAGGGCTGCTAAAGCCACAACGAAGCCCAGCAGATCGCTCAGCTACACAAGGGTCAGAATGTGTTTCGAACTTGTTGCCATATTGCTCACATAATGGAAGGCATCAGCAATCAGCGCAAGAGAATGCGTGTAAAAACCAGCTGCCGAGGTCAGCTGTCAGGTCGCCCTAGCATCGCTTTCACAACGTACCTGCAATCTCAGCGACGAAAAATGCCAACGAAATTGCAATAGTCGCAACGAGTCGGTTGCGTCGATCAAAGCGAAATCGACCCATGCTGACGACGAGTCTGAGAAGTGGACGGCTCAAGTTCAAATGGCAGGCTTCTATAAGGGGTATCACTTCGAAAGATGTCGCTGTGATTTGAATGAGACACATGCATGAAAACTCAAACGTCCAGTGCTAGCCGTTGGCACAATACTCTGGGAGTCGCAAGTATATAAGCACTCTGGATTGGAGTCTACGCTGTCATCCACTTGACGATCATCCTGTGAAACAGAACACTCACGCTATGATGACCCGATTTCTTTTCCAGTGAGACATGAGTCTGGTGCAGTCTTTACGGATGGTAGATGGTGATTCAGCTTTATGAAGCAAACTCTGCGGAAGGAACGCAAAGGAACCGCTAGCCTTGGTAGTGGCAAGTCGGCCCTACGGCACTGGATTCGCGAGCAGTCCTTGCATTCTTCCATATACCCAGTTGTCGCAATCAAATGATTCTGTCACTTTAGTACCGTCATTACTCCCCGATTCCTGATACATCAAGGCTGCGAAACCTGAGCCACTTTCGGGTCCGTTTCAAGACGGTGATGCCGCACGGTGCTAGCCGGTAAATCATCCTCAAGGTGGGTGTTTGCGCTGTCACTGGCGTCGTGGAACACACAAGGTAGTATGGTTTGCAATGGAGATGTCCATTTTTCAGTGCCACATCAAGACTTTTCTGTGTACCAGAGCTTTGGACGGTGATTCCGAAATCGTATTGATATCGCTGATGATGGCTTTGGTGCTACGCTACGGACGAAGCACATGGGCAGAATGCAGCAAGTTGGAAGGACTTGACATCGTTCTGGAATCCAGTTTGGCCAACGTGTCACGAGCTCCGTGCGAGGAGGGCATGGGGGCTGGTGTTCGCGAGGCTAATCTGATTCACTTTTGATGTAATGAGTGCGCCCACGCGCATTTTATGCGATGGCGGGTTGAGCAGCCTGAGCGAACTAAAAAGGGAAGGCGGTGTGGAGCTTTAGCCATCATAGGTCTGGATTCTGCCGCACCAGTCAATACGACTCATCAACATTCGCATGCCTGGATCAATCAATTCATTCAGACGCCGTCGCTACGTGCAAGAATATTCATCGCGGGAGCCATGCTTCACCTTTCGCCTCCGTATGTTATTGATGCCGCGTCAGTCGCTAGTCGGTTCCCATGTCCCGCAATGTTGGCGTCGCCCCGTCAGGTCCGCGTAAAGGACGGCCGTGGTCTCATCTGCGCGAACCTATAGCGTCTGGGAATGGTATTGATCGTAAATCTACCGCATCTCCGAGCTCCATTACTAGCACTTCAACGCGATCCACAATGCGAGAGGACAGAACGCGCCGAGTCGAGCGCATTTGCACAGTGGTGGTCGCGGAAGGATATATGCGCGATGAGGTTCTCCTCAATCTCGATGCGGTGCGACCGGAGGTGCGGCCGGGAATGCTGATGGCCATCTCCGCGATCAAATCCGAAACTGCAAAAGCTTCCGGCGGCCACGGTAGCTTGACTAGGCAAACTCAGGACGCCAATGAGGCCTCCAAGGCGGCTGCGGCGCTGGCCAAGGACCGGACCGCGCTTGGTCATCGCTACATTTTCGTCGTCAAGGATATGCCCAGAGAGATGAAAGCGCGTAACCAAGATGCAGAGGTCTGTATTGTTCGCCATATTTCAGATGCTTTCGGGATGAAACGAGGCAGTCAAGTTCTTCTCACTCCTGTTGACGAGCACCATCGCGCAATGGAGGCGTCGCATGTCGAGCTCTGTTTCAAAGACGAATACCTATCACGGGCAGACATGTGGCGCCTGGCTGTAGATGAACTTACAGAGCGCACAGTATACAAAGGGCAATCGATATTGTTCATGGGTACCATCAAAGCCCAAATTACTGCCGTGTTTGTTGAAGGCGAAAGCGTGCATTCTGGTCTCTTTGTTCGCGATACTCGACCCATATTCCGAAGCGAATCCGCCAGATATGTCTTGTTTATACAAATGGCAAGGGAGATGTGGGACTTCGATACCGAGACGTCTGGAGAGATCATGTTCAACCGCGTCGTCAACGGCTTCCTGCCTGCTTTATTCAAGCGCTGGGCTCTGCTAAAGGTGAAGCACCTCGTCAGCATTGTATTGTTTGCGCGCGTGGAATACGACACTGGCCTTGCATCTGATCTGGGCAGCGAAAGTCTTCTGGACGAATACTTTACTGGAGTGCAGCCCTTTGGCAACAAGCGACCATACAAAGACTTTTACCGCGTGGTTGTTAGCGACATGTCCAGCGGCGAATGGACCAAGATTCTATATCAGCTCAAGAGAGAGTTCAACTTCTTTCGCCGAGACATAAGCCTTCACCACCAGAGCGTGCCTCTCTCTGGTGAAACCAAGTCCAGCGGCGAAGAACCGGATGTAGACGCACTGACGGCTTTGACTCGCATCAAAGCTGAGCCCTCTCTGGCCATTCATGGCAATGTTCTGGAAGCCATTCACCTTGCGTCATCCCAGTATGCCCATGATTACATTGATCGAGATCTCAATAGAACCGGCATCTCGATCGCTGTCATCACACCAGGCCCAGGCATCTTTGAAGTCGACTACGAAACTTTGCGACGCACAACAGAGGCACTCGTGGGGAACGGCATAGGCATTGATCTGATCTGCCTACCAGGAATGCCTCTTCACTCCGTCCCCCTCTTCAAGTACCCGAATCCTCATTTTTCGGATGAGAGCACGAAACATCGAAACACTCTTTCCAGGTCATTTCATAGCCACAACAGTACTGGGAGCCATCCAACTCCAATCATTGGCAGTTACCAGTCTCAAACCGACTCGTTCTCTCCCACTAAGATATCGCAGAACATGATGAGACACGTTGAGTCACTTGCATCAACGCGGAACGCTGAAGAGTGGAGTTGTGCTCTGCCTCAGTGGCTTCATGTTTCGTTCTGGACGGGTCGCGACGAGTCGTTGGCATACGAGGGCATTGCTCTATCTGTTTCAACCGCCAAAAGTATGAATGACGACGATTTCGAAATGCGATGCCGAATGTATGGGCTCCAGATGAGAAGCGCGCTCGACACCAACGAGATTGAGACGGCAGCCTTGAGCTCTGATCCGAACTTTCCCACAAAAGCATCACTGTCGTCGAAAAAGCGACAAGATTTTGCGTCAGAAAGCCTGTACGTGCCCTGCCGTAAGGCACAGGAAGCCCTCGGAGACAGTGTGTATGGCTTTCAAAAGTTTGTGCCTGAAAAAATAGCGCGTACTGGAGATTTAACGCTCTGGAAGAAGCTGCAGGCATTTGATGACTCTCGAGCCAAGCTCTCGACACCTAAACGTCGCCCACACCATCACAAGCCAGTCCATGATACAGATGAGGTGTCACGGAAATATCAGGCTGATGACACCGCTTTGCTCGGGACTTCTGTTCCGGATCGAACAACGCTGCATCCACCGCCGCACCAGACCCCCCGCAAGTTTTCTATGGCTGAGTCAGAGCGTCCATCACCAACAGCCGTTCAAAGGCCTTCTGAGCCTCCCAAGAAGAGCCTCAGCAAGACATCCTCGGCATCATCCTTCACGGCTAGACAGCCTAAACTGATGCGTCATATTAGCCTAGGGCAGCGTGGCTTTGGCATTGCTGCCCCGAAAGCAGCTATAGCGGAACTCAAAGTCGAGACTGTCAATGCATCCCCCGCCTTCTCTTCTGACATACGGAATTCTTCTAATTCTCGACCACTTTCTGACATGAGGCCATCAACACCAGGAAGCATACGAAGCCAGTCGTCAACACTCACAGCCAAGAGAGTCAAGTTAATCAAGTCGGATCTGAACGAGCTAACGTCCGAAACGCCATTACCAACTCCAAGCATTCCGATTGTGCATAGAGAAGGACATACTAAAGATGGTCCGGCCAATAGCACTTTGAAGCAACCGGCACCCACCTTGACACCATCCAAGTCACGCGATAGATTGCGGGGTGAATCAGAGCTACGCTATTCGAATTTTATTCGTTCCGAAGATGTTCAAAAGATGTACAACAGCAAGCTGAGGGCTGGCGTCGCTCCGGGGTTGCAGCTGCAACCCGAACTTCCAGTCACACTATCGCCAACAGCGGCAATCACCCCGTGGCTTACATTGCTAAACCCCTCCAATCCGGAGAAATATCGCATCGATGATGCAATTCTATATAGCCGCTGGCAACATGTGTTTCCGAAGCCCTCCGAAATGAGAACACAAAAGTGGAAGACTCTTTGCTGCCCTGCCTCTGTCCCTTTGACGACGGAATACTTTCCTACAAAGGCACAATTCGATGCTGAGTACCAGCGTCATCCTTATATTGTGGATCAAAACACCGACGACGATAACGAGCCCATGTCGCGCAAAGACTTTATGAAGGAACTGATCAGCCTCCGCTTCTCACAAGGCTTCCAGGTTGTCGTAGGCTCGGCCGTTGCCAAAGCCTTTGGGCAGAAGATTATCAAAATCGCAGACATATTTTCACGAGATCAGACCTTTGACGATGGAAACAGCGTCTTCATGTCAGTGGGAAACACCATTCACCAGCTTTCTTGCGTCAACAGCAGCGAGATTGAAGTCAACATCTTTCTACGAAAGCCAGCGCAGACAGCTGCTGAGTTCTCTACACTGTACAAGCCTGCCGTTCAAACAATACTGGACTCCACATACGAAACGAGATCCATTGAGATGCTCAATCCTAAACCGGAGAGGAACTGGAACACGATTGATTCATACTTGGCAGGGCACCACGAAGAACTTATGGAAAGCTTACGGTTCTGGCGAACAAGATACGTGCTCATCCCTCTGAGCATGAGATATTCTGCTTCAACCAAAAATCATCTTGAAGACAACCCCGAGGAGGTCCGCATCGAGGGCATTCAGAGACTAGCTCAGCTGTGGAAGAAGCATCGGTACGTCTCGGCATCAGAACGGAGATTTCAGGGCCCGGCTCGAAGCCGAATTCTGGACCGCAGCCCCTTGAATATCATCTATAAAACCGACGATCCTTCACTAGTCGTTGCAGTGGAGCTTGGCAACCTTCCAACACTTGAAAACGCCGAATATTCTTCGAGCAAGGGAAATCTGATTGTCCGAAAAGATTTGTTCAGACGAGCAAATTTGAACCTGACAGCTTTGGCCGAGGCTCTGCAGCAGCCAATCGAAAACGGCGGTGTTCCTCTACGGAATAGGCGCTGGCATCTCCGAACGCATTACAATTCCTTCATTGGGTCAGACATGACGACGTGGCTCTTGAAGAATTTCGAGGATCTTGAGAACCGTGAAGAGGCGGAAGACTTGGGCAACGCGCTCATGGTTACGACTTCAAAGGACAAGGAGAAGGAGCAGAGCAAGGACGAAGACGCTGAAAAGGGCGGCGATGCAAAGAATGAAAAGCCTCGCGGTCTCTTTATGCACGTCGAAAAGAGACATCAATTCCGCGATGGAAACTATTACTACCAGATCGTTCCAGAGTTTGCCAAGGCCCAACCAGGCTGGTTTGGTAGCAGGAAGAAAGATGCTGTATCATCACCAGCTGATAACAGCCGTGACTCGTCGCGGCCTTCTGTTCCTCGTTCTGTTGCCACCACCGAGGAGCCCTCCCTCGGAGCACCTTCTCCAAGCGGCATCCATGTTCCTGGCGCCAACAAAGCCCCAAACTCCAACCTGCCGGTTATACAGCTCAGTAAGGTTTTAAAGTACGACGTGGATCATCGGAAAAGATCATATCGGCCTGAACGCATTGATCTGCATTACGATCGCTTGCACAATCCCGACAATTGCTTCCATATCCGCATCGACTGGATGAATACGACGGCAAAACTCGTCTCGGACTGTGTAGAGGTATGGGAGCGGGAGGCGAGCCAGTACGGTCTGCGTCTTGTGGAACTGCCCATCAAGGAAGCGTGTCGCATTACGGAAGCTAATCCTTTTCGTAAACCACACGAGATCAAGCTCGTCGTCCCACCGCCACAACAGATGCCAGAGACGTACCTCGACCCAAACTCGCTTGGTCCGGTAAGGGTGCATAGTAGACACTTTTACCAGACTGCGATCCTCAAACACTTTGACTTTGTTTTGGACATGGAGGCGGCGTCGAGCTTCCCGAGCAACGTTGAAATTCGCTACTCGTGGGGCAAGCCTGACTTTAAGTACACGCAGTACATTCATCGGACCGGCTTGCTGCTCGCGCAAATCACGGACGAGGGCCAGTTCCTGGTGCTGGCCAACAGACTCTACAGCAAGCGAGTATCCTTGGCCAGAGAAAAGGAGCTGCGGGTGCAGTCCAACGTCGAGGTCGCCCCCTTGTCAACCGCGGAAAGGAGCGCACGCCTCTTGTCGCTGGGTGGCTTCGCGTCGTCAATGGCCATGGCAGTGGCTGACCCGACGCCCGTCTCGTCGCCGATTGCGCGGCCCACGTTTGGCCAGTTTTCCCCGGCCATGGGGCCGAGTGACGGTCAATCTCCGGGCCCCTCGCAGCCGAAGCCGGCGCATGCGCACCGCGACAGCAGCAGTCACCCTCAGCGGCCGCTTCACCACTACCACCGCTACCTCCATCCTCTGCGGCAGCTCATGGAGCCCGAGGCCATCAAGGACATGCTGGAAGCGTTCTGCCAGGACCCGGAAGCGCTCGAGTCGTTTTACCGCGATATTCTGGAGCGAGGCGAGCGCGTTCCCGGGACGCCCATGACGGCGTCCACCGTGCTGTCGGCGCCGACGCAGGATCAAGTGCCCGAGTCGAGCATTCCTTCGCTTGGCCTGCCGCCGGGCGTGCTGGCTGCGCATCAGGAGCTCTTGAACGGCGCGGATGGCAATAATGGGTCTGCTGGCGGTGGTCTGTCGGCTAGCATTCGCGGGTCTGTTGGCAGCCCAATGTCCATCTTGCGTCGAGGCAGTGTTCAGTATGATGGGCAGGGGCTTGGCTCAAGGAACAATAATTAAATGGTTCGTAATGGGAAGAAGGGTGGTGTGAACTTGAGGCCAGAGTACAGAAGGATGATTCAGTGTACGCTACCTGTTCATAATACTAACGGCACAGCCAGAGTCGCGTGCGGGCTTGTGGCGCTTCCGTCTCCAACATTCAGAATGCCGTGGCGTCGTCCCCTGCATCCCAAGAACCAAGTGCCCCCGCACCGGGTGTGTACAGGTCGGGCAACAACGTAGTATTCTGAAGATGAGCATCGACCTCGCGGGGGCTTGCCTGCCTGGGGGCGACAAGAAGAGACAGACTAGTACAATATATCTACTAAAACACTTCTCACTGAAGGATATTCACTGGGTCACCACTGCACCTGTTCACACGAGTCAGGCCGCTAAGAACCAGTTTCCTCGCGAGTTCTTGGGCTTTTTTGGAGGGGGATGAATGAAATGTCGCAGGTTCGGGTTTGACTCGCCGCACTGGTCGCCTCTGTTTGCCTCTGTTTGCCTCTGGTCGCCTCTGTTTGCCTCTATTCGCCTCTATTCGCCTCTATTCGCCTCGTTGTTTGATATGCTTGGAAATGGCAAGAAAAGTGCTTCCTGAATGGCCCACCGAGTTCGCCCATGTTCTCGAGTATGGCTCGAGTATGGCTCTTCCCCGAAGCAGTAGTAACAAAGAGACGGCGTATACACCATGCCCCTTTTGGCAGTTAGACTGAGAAAATAGTCTAGTTGCCGAGCTTCAGATTCCACAACACCAACAACTTTCATCTCCACACATATATGGAGAAAGGATCTCTGGTTGACAATGGACAAGCTTTTTGGGTGAGTCGTGTTTCCTTCTCGCCCCTATGCCTATTTCTAGTATAGAATGAGGGGGACATGGAAGCTGTGAATAAAGAGAGTGGCGCAAGACCGGTATTATATAAAGAGGACGCTGTGATCTCGTCTCTGACCAGTTCAGCATTTTGGCCATCAATCAATCATATTTCATATCGTCATCATGCCCAAAGTCTCATGCTGCGCGGACCATCAAGCCGGCAAGCCCTTCCCCACAGAGGCTGGCAAGGAGCTTACTACAGTCTACGCAAGCGATCCTACCACTACCCCCGAATCTCTAGAAGCCATTCTGGAGAGAGATGGAGCGGTTATTGTAAAAAACCTTGTGTCCAAGGAGTTGTGCCAGCAGATCCGGCAAGATCTCAAGTCGTCTTTCGACACTGATCGCGTGGACCCATCTGGCTTCTTTCCCACGACAACGAAGCGCGCATACAGCATCTTGGCCAAATCTGACGCTTGCGCTGAGCTTGCTGTCAACCCCGTCTTTCTCGGTGTGGCAAACCAGATGCTCACGAGCCACTACACGTACTGGGAGGGTCAAAAGCAGCTCCATGTGAGCGGCAAGCCGCAAATCACCACCATGGTCGGGTTCCGCGTCGAGCCTGGTGGCTCGCAGCAATCGATGCATAGGGATGACGCCGACTATCATACCCGCAACTGCGACATGCCAGTCATGATGGGCTGTGTCACGGTGAATATCGCTGTTCAGGCCACAATGAATATTTCTGACAAGTAGCGTTAGGCATTGACCAAGACGACCAGAGAGAATGGTGCCACAATCATCATTCCAAAGAGCCATCTCTGGGGCCCGGACCGCTGTCCTCTGGACGAAGAGGCCATTCCAGCTGAGTTGGAAATTGGCGATGCCGCCATATTCCTAGGCAATGTCTACCACGCGGGCGGCGCAAATGTCACCACTGACGATGCCCGCGAGACAATCGGTCTGTTCATGTGCAAAGGTACACTTCGTCAGGAGGAGAACCAATACTTGGAGCTACCTCCCGAGGTGGCAAAGGAGCGTAACTTTTCGCCGCAATTGCTGAGACTGCTTGGATATGGAATCCTTCCACCAGCATTGGGCCTGTACAAGTATCAGGACCCGATGAAAGTAATTTTCGGTGTCAACGATGCCGAGACAGTGAATAAATAGAGCACTTGCCAATAAATTGGTGGCCACCTAGCTTTCAAATAATTTTCAAACCACCAAGATTCGGAATCCTTTCATTTGCAGTTCCTGGGCTAGTGGTCTCCAGTCTGGCTGGTAGCCTGACCAAAACGCGTTCAAAAAGCTCAAAACTCCCTCGTAATGGCGGAAGCTGGTAGCTGAAAGAATTTTTCCAAGAAGGTCCCGAACGATTTGTTGCCGCTGTGCATTAGCCCAACACTCCGTCCCTGCAATGAAAACGGGCCAGGGCAGATTTTGTATGCAAATGCCAGGATACCGAAAGCAAAGAAGTTGTTCAAACAGCTTCGTCACTGTGGGCTGCCAATCAGCATTATCGGCTGTAGCATACCCCAAGCAGCGGTAGGAATACAACACGGCAGTATAATGATAGACATCCACCAAGCGAATAAAATCTTGACGCATTGCCGTTTGCTCGATTCCCATTCGTCCGGCTGCAATCAGAGTGGCACCTCTGGCTTGTGCGAATTTGTACCGAATCAAATCAGGTGTTAAGCTGACACCGGTGAGCAGTGCATCAATCTCTTCTGGTATTGGCGACGGATACCTCGAGGCAAGGGTTACTTGGTGTAGATTCGTTAGATAGTCGGCGAATAAAACGTTGTCGGAGCCCGGCGTTGGCATGATAGTGTTTCGTATGTCCTCCAGATCAAAAGAGGTTGTCGATACGAGAACATCGTAAATGGAAAGTTGATTTCGGAGGAAGGCAAAGAGCCCGTCATTGTAGCCCTTTTTGCCGCTAAAGACGTTGACCAGGGTTCTAGCAGCTAGTCTGTGTCCTTCGGCTGCCGACGATTGAGAGTTGGACATTTCGTAGCAGGCTATCATCAAAATACATGCCAGCATCCATTCGGCGTCTGCAATGTCTCTTTGGTTGTCAAGCTCGGCTCCTTTGGTCAGCCTGCTCGTCATGTCCTGCACGCGAGTATGGATCACCCCCAGGCAGGCATCGCGAGCCGCTTCGGGAAACAACTCCATGGCATGTTGGAAGTGAGAAGATCCGTGGTGCGAGGCGAACGCTGCCACGGCAAACCTGAGGCCAGGGGTGTTTTGCGCCCTCGGCAGCACGCTTCGCCTGTAGTCGTTTTCTGCAGAGTCGACCCAAACCATCAGGCCAGCCAAGTTCTTATCATAGTATTCAATCAGCTGGGGCATCGAGTTGCTGAGAGTCGTCTGAAACGCATCAGGTGCCGGAAGCTGTAGCAATTGCATTCGCTGCGGTGCCATAGCAGTCGGGCTGGCTCGCGCCTGTTTCACCGTTTGCTCAACGAGCGGCACCCTGCGGCCCTTGAGCTTTCCTCGAATTGCCACCCCGTCTGCCCATCGCAGTCGAGGTCCATAGCCTGGACAAACGAGACCCTTCTTATCGCATTTTACGCAGGTTGGGCGGCTGCCATCACACCGGATGCGCCGCTTGGTGCAAGTGCTGCAACCTGGGACAAGCCGTTAGCAGGGCCGTATGGGGAGTGGGAGATGAGGGCATCGTACCCTCGGCCGACGGCGAGGCCTCTTTCTTGTCCATGCTTGATACGCAACGGAGAAAAAAGGCTCGTCTCGAGTACGGGCAGGTTATGAAACTTGGCAAACAGTGACAAGGTCGGCGAGACAAGACTGGATGGGTCCTTATTAGGGCCACTGGCCAGCACCGACTCCCTGGTCGGGGTACCTAGCTATAACAAGTTAGCAGCCAGCTACGGAGCCGTAGTATCAATTTCGTACACTGCCCCGCCAAAGCGGAAATAGTATTTTTGACAGTTAAGGAGGAGCAAAACGGTCACTAGCAGGTAGCTTTAAAAAAAAAAAAAAAAAAAAGAAAAACAAAGGTAAATCAGCTCGGTGGTGGAAGTACTGTGGTGCAGATGAATTACATGGGCTATAACTTAGAGCACTGAACCGGGTACCTGAGATGAGGCTTATCGAGTCCTCAGTCAAAGGAATAACACATCTATTTCAGAACGGTGTCGGCCACGGGTTCTAGCCGTTATTAATAGTTGGCACTTGTCGGGGCATCCTAGAGCTGAGACTAATCTCGACTAATATACGGATTATTAGCATTGTATTTATTCCTGCTGGCCCACTAGCTAAAATTGAAGCTCTGTCTGGGCCCTGTACTTCGAGTCAGTCAATAAATAATCCGTCATTAATCCGTCGACATATTCCCCGGCATGTCGATCATGCTCGTTTCCAGTTCGAACATTCCATGTAAGTGATTCGCTAATTAACTAGATATAGTAGTATTGAGGTGTTTGTAGCGTAGCGATTCTCTTGGTCCTCAACGCTGTCTCAAACAGAGAGAGGCTCGTTAGTAGGAGCAAGCTCGCAGCTAGATGTAAGAGTGTTTCGCTGATAGCGATAGAAGCTTCCATCGGCTAAGCCATTTCATGTGGTTTAATAGACGAATAGCGTGATTGTGCGATTTACCAAGGCCTAATAATGAGTAGCTTGAGTCAGTTTGGGAGGAGGTTCAAGGTCACGAAAACCACTGCAATTCAGCCCTGGGAGGGAACCTTGCGAGCTATATTACTTTGTGAGAATTACACGTATTGTCCTAGCGTCCTTTTACGCCATAGGTTAATAGGTACTTTGCCACGACCGCACCGTCCTGTACCCGGACCAAGTAGCTGACAACTCTGGGTCGAAAGCCCTGTTAGTGACTTGAAACCTACTCCATAACTGTCAAAGGGACAAGGAAATGTAAGGGTTGATTTCTCGTAAGTGATGTAAACTTACTGAGTGAGTAGAATTGAGTCAGTAGCTCAGTATTAGGGCTGAACTAAAAGTATGCCTGAGAATGTTGACTGATCATATAGAACAGGGGTATGCGCGCAGAGAATTGTGCCCTGAATGAAGGGCAACTAGGTGGTGTCCAAGTTGAACAGATAGTATTAACCTTGATAATGCTTTATGCGCGTTTCACCTCTACAGACGGCCGGCACTTTCATTAATAAACAGGCAAAAGCATTTTATCTGATCTAATAATACTGCCGGGCGTCGAGCATACAGTAGCTCCACCAACGTCTCATGGCAAGCCTGACTCAGTGCACTCACTACGGATTACTCACTCCAGACATTGGCATCTAGTTAATCTTACTTTAGCCAGAGACACTGACTCTATCAAAGCAGCTGCGGTCGGAAATGGCACCAGAAATACCGCGCGCATGATTAAACTCGAAGCCACGGACTATAAAAGTGCCTTCAGTCCGTAGCTCAAAGACGAGTCATCATCACATCATCTATCAGCCCTTTAGAGCAGCTCTCATACTACCAAAAGCCAACTTTTACGTTCTTTCCAAGGTAGTCAAGATGATGAATCCAATGAACTGGGCCACTGCGGCTCTCGCATTTGCCGTCTCAGTGCAAGGTGCTGCCTTGCCTGCTGCATCGGGTGAGACCTAGCCGCTTCGCTCCGCGACACCAGAGCGCGGCCCATGCTAACGTGAACAGAAGACCTACACGGACGCGCGGAGCCGCTCCCAACCGTCGTCTACCGAGGCAGCGGAAGCTCCCCCGATTCTGTCAAGGAGCGCGGCGGCTTTATCCCTCGCCCGCGCAACGAGAACGAGCCCGTCTCCAACACGTCCTTTAGCCTCCAGAGCCACCACATCGGCATGAGCCGCACCATGTACACCTCGACGTCGAGAAGCGTCCTCATGGGCGCCATCTTTGCCATGCAGTCCTTTGAAGGTGGCTGGGTCTACAAGATCCACCCGACGCCCAACATGATTGACCTAAACGAGTCGGGGTTCAAGGTGTTTGCAAGGCAGGAGGAAGAGTTCTCGGCCCTCGGCGGCATCCGCTGGGACCAGATCGAGGCCTGGGCTGAGTTGACCTATAACGGTCTGGTTGATGCCGGCATGCACCCGCATGATGTCCAGAGCCTAATCAACATGAACGAGCCCCGAACCCCGATGCCCCCCCTCAACTTCACGGCCAACCCGGACTACGACGCCAAGAAATACGACGGACAGTCCGCGAGCCCCGGACAGCCTCAGCTGGCAGGTGATGTGGCTAACCTGGCTAAGTACAACGAGAAGTCGCTCGAGGGGTATGTCATTGAGTTTATGGAGAAGAACGGCGGCCTGGTCGGCTTCGACGGCAAGTTTCCTCTTAGCATTCTTGAGACTAATGCGCCGGCCGAGCCCACTACCGCTAGAGAGAGAGAAAACAAGCTGTGCTCTAACTCGGATGAAGAGTTTGGCCTGACCATGGCTGATTGCCGCACACAGGTTGCGCAGTGCGTCTGCAAAGAGGGCAACAAGCCCAACTTTGACTGGAGCCTCATCACTGCCTGTATAAAGGCCAATTTGCGTCTTGTCTAAGTAGTGGTATAGACTGGGAACTTTTTTTTTCTCTTTTTTTTTTAAACCAGAACAGAATTCTTTCGCCATGCTTGAGAGAGCGAATCTCGGATGTAACCGAGTGTGTCACTATTGGATGGCTCGACGGTGTGCATGATGCCAGTGATTTCGGCTCAGCCCAATACTCTTGTTTGAGAGTCAGCCTTTAAATTTGCAAGAGTCATGACAGCATAACAAAGCAGTGGTGACAATGATCTTTGCCTGTTCTGCAGGGACATGGGTAGAGACTCCATTTTGTTCGAGTCATTCCCTGTCTGCATACACGCTCCCAGAGATGCCACTGGTTGGACCGAGTCGAGCGCAAAGCCAGGCAATAAATAGAAGAGCAGGACTGTCTAGCCGGAAGAAGACTTTCGGGTCGACCCAGGGCCCAAATAAGCCGTTGTCGACAAAAGTTGAATCCATGCCTGGCATTCGTATCAGCCACTGCCGTTGGCTTGCGAGAACCGATCCGTGGTGGGCAAGTTGCTCACTTTCCTTGCAAAAGTTTACAAGTGACCAACTTTGTCTTTTGTCATTGCCTTTTTTCAACTACAACCGAAATTGTGAGACATGTTCTTTGAAGAACTCACTACCAATTGACACCAGTGCTTAACTCTAGCAACGAACCTGGTCCACACGTCTCCAGAAGAATCATGTAATTTCGGCTACATGTCATGACTGCTACCTTACTAGGCTACGCGGGACTGCAGTTGCTTCTTTCAGTCGGGGTTTCTCTCTGGAAAATGCAAGAATATTGCACTTGCAGTTCCTCGCAGTAAACCAGAACAGCTTCCGTGTCAGCCAACGGGGACGAGCACACGGAATTCAGAATCAACTATTCAACGGAACAAAGCCTGCACATGTTGCCCCAGCGTCAACTGTCAAGATTGTGCCCGTAATCCATCGCGCTTCGTTGCCCGCAAGGAATCGAACAGCGTTGGCAACATCCCAAGCATTCCCCTCAGTCTTCAGTAGACTGCGATTGCGCCGAGCTTCTCGCATTTCTTGCGGCATTCCACTGCCTACATTGTATACCATAGGCGTATAAACCATTCCTATATCGCGATGAGCCATGTCAGCAAGGTCAAAGGACACGGGTGGTGACGGCCGGCTTACCTGGGCATACACAGTTGACTCTGATGCCATCCTGGCCATGGTTGGCCGCCATTGCCCTCGTCATATTGACGACGGCGCCTTTGCTGGTGGGATACAGCAAACTTGGTGTTCCTCCCTGAAGACCAGCTACTGATCCCATGTTGACGATGCTACCTCTGATACTGCCATCGCCGGGCGCATTTTTGAGCATCGCAGGAATAGCATGTTTGGCCATGATCATCATGCTGGTAACGTTGATTTCGAGAGCTTTAGACCATGCTTCTATTTCAACGTTCTCTGCTGTTCCGGACGGGCCCAGTATCCCAACGTTGTTTACCAAAATGTCCAGGCGGCCGTACTCGGCAACCGCTGTAGCGACACACCGGGAGCAGTCGCCGTCTGAGGTGACGTCAGCCCGAATAGCGACCGCAGAGCCGGCGCCTTGTTCCTGTATCATTTCCACGGTTCGCTGGGCGGAAGCCTCGTCGCGGTCGACGCATATGACAGAAGCCCCATCCTCGGCCAAGAGCAATGCAATGGCTCTGCCATTGCCAAGGTCATCGCCCGCTGCTCCGGCCCCAGTGACGATTGCGACTTTTCCGCTGAGATTCCGAATAGGCCGTGGTGGTAGGTTAGAGAGTGACATTTTCAATGGCGTGTTTTTGCGTGTGAAGGCGATGAAATGGGAGTCACTGAGTGCGGGCGGGAGGCGGGAGAGTTGCGGGGTGGATGCGCGTGTCGGCCGCCAGTCCCGGCGCCAGTCCCGGCCGACTGTGCGCCGTCCGCTCGCATCGGCATCAACTCAGCTTCAGTGTACCAACCAAAATAAGTTCGCACATTTCAGAAAACAGCAGAACAATGCATAGATGACTTTACACTAGTAAAGTTACAGACTGCTCAAAGATGCAGGTAGGTTTTCTGTCCTTCCCCCAGTAAAAGTAAAAGCGGGGCATCGTCCCTACATTCCTTTTGGCGGCCCAAGGTCGGTAGAATTCGACTTTGTTACCAAAAAGCATTATATAGCGTACAAGTTGCCTGGAAGAATAGATGAGAAAATTTTTGGCCCCCAAGTTGGACTCGCCATGTCCATGGGGTGAATGAATCTACGTTTCGAGCCCGGATTGACTTCTTTTTTTGCGTTTTCCTGGCTCACATGTGCGCTGCTCATGCTGGACTAATAATAGATGTCATCCACGAATGAGGGCCGTGCAGCTAACTTCGTGGGCCTAATAACATTAAGCCTCGTTCTGTATGCCGCAGCAAAATAATTGTTTTGGTTAAGTCTAAGCGCTAGCATCTAGGTTCGGACAAGCTGGCTTCTTCATACACGATAGGCTAATACCAGCAAAGGATATATGTAAATCTTGGAGAGTTTCACCTAAATCTTGTATAATATAAATAGGGAACTAATCTTTATTTATTTTAGTAGATAATAATAGCTTTAGATTTTCTAGATTAAGTCTTTTATAAAGGTAATATTATAAATTTATTATTAAAAGCTAAAAGTAAACTAAAGTTATGGGACGAACAGGCGGACAGGCGACAGAGAGACACAGAAACAGAGAGACAGGCGGCGCCTGTTGGCCCGCTCCGGATAAGTCGACCCTCTCAAAGCTAGCACCCACCCAAGGTGGTCAGAATAGTTGACAGATGGTGGTAATAACGGTTCAGTCTGCAGAAACTTGACATTGCCTACGGGTCTTTCGCGTGTGCGTGTATTTATAATTTCCTGTCCAATGCCGTTACGAGGCCATCGCAAGCTCTGTGGTCCGAAGTCGAATGACTCATGTCCCCCCGCGGGCGCATGTAGTTCGCTATGAGCTGTCCGCCGCGGCGTCTGCCGTGTGGCGGCTCGGAAATCGCACCAAATCGTAACGCAAAAGTTCCGGAACTATCGATCTCGGGCTGGGGATTGAGGGGTGATTATACCCGCTTCGCCGACGAGTAAACTCGTACGGATTAATAATGTGCACGGAACTATGTAAAAATCATGGCTTCTAAAAACCCAATCTCACGCTAGTCAGCGAGTGGATTTGCCAAAATGCCACCAATCAGGCAGGTATACGCTTCTCGGTTCCCCGAGTACCGCCGAGGAACCATGTATCATGGAAGCAAGGGAGGGGGGGAGAAGAAAAGGAACGAGCCGGAGAAGACTCGGTGACCTTTTTCGGTTTTGGCACGAGTGATTATCGGAAGCTGATGATCCGATTCCTTTCATTTTCAATCCAATCAGATATAAATGCCTCCCATCAGCCCAACTATGAGACATTGCTCGAGGATGTCTCTTCCTGTCCGTCTTCCTTCGCCCCGTCTCGTCTTCCCTTGTACATTCATCTGGCCTGCGATGGTCGCGAGGAATACATCATTAGGAGAGCCCTAAAATTCAGGCTTATCCTGAGGCCGCCTCTTGATACGACCAGCACGTAGCATGATACGACTTTTTTCTTTTGTGTTGCGCCAGCTCTAGTAATTCTGCCAGCATCCTTCATTCCATCTTCCTCTCCCTCCAGCCTTCGCAACGGTTTTCAAACCGATGAAACGAGTAGTGCTATTCAGACGAGAGCTTTTTGCGAGCCGGACGAGCCTCACGTGATACACGGCACCGCGCGACTTTTCAAGGCATCTGAGATTACTACCTAGCACACTGCATATACAATTGAGTACCTGAGAAGAAATCGGATGTATCACAGACCGTCGACAAGAAACTTTTTTTCATTTAAATTCGACCCCGGATTAACTCAGAACGGAAAGTGCAGAATCATACCACAAAAACCGAGCTCTTTAAATAAAAGGAAATAGAAGCTCACAGGTGGGCCAGTTCTACCTTGAAGTCACCACCAGGAAATGCAGAGTTTGAGACGTTGCTTACTTGGACAAATTCTGGGGGAAAAATGCACAAATACGAATAGCTATGTAACGCGTACTATCAATCAGTAGCGAAAATTGAATCTATCGGAAGCTTTGGTTTCTGTCAAGAACCCCAAAGAAGCAAAACTCGCCTGTTGAGATGTCTCCGGTGATGGATCTGGTGGGGCGCTGGCCTTCCCCAAGTGGCGTCTTCTAAATTGGGACATTTTTAGCAACATCCAAATCGGGACTTTGCATTGGATACGTGGCTTTCAACCCAATCCCCAATCGGAAGAATATTCAACTTGGTATGTAATATCACATGGGTCACTTTTCCGTTTTTCCATGTTGGTAATGTAGAAAAATCTGATAACATCACAGCATGGTATTTTTCAGACTTGCCCTATATTACCTGTGAGGGCTGCGTAATCATCCCGTCGCAGTAACAAGGGCAACATAGCCGTCGGGTCGGGTCGGGCCATTTCTACTTGCTCGCACACTCTGAGCTATGACCCTGATGACCCGTTATTCATATGCATCTGGATTTTTTTTCCTGCTGTCTTTGTAGTCTCCATTTCTCGCACAGCTTCCATTGAATCCAGACAAGCGGCGAAAAAAAGACGGCAACGCCAGTCAGAATAAACCAAGCGTTTCTGACCCCCACCGCGTCCATCAACGGCTGTATCACGCTGACACCAGCGGCGCCCAAAAGGCAGCGACACAAGTTATTCGTGGCCGTCGCGCCCGCCGCACCGTCTGGGAAGCTGTCGATCAGCATGGTGGAATTGATGTTGAAGATGGCCGTCGCCGTGAACGCGATGATGAACTGCAAGCCCAGCGAAGCGATGAGATTCGGTGCATACTCCCTTCTCAGGTCGTTCAAGTCGTAGCTCGGTCCGTATAATGCCAGCGCGACAATGAACACGAAGCTAAAGTACGGCATAAGCGGGAGGCGAGCGCGCTCGAATGGAAAGTCCATGGTCTTTTTGATGTCGATGGAGTCCATGCCACGTTGCTCGCAGTACTCGGCCTCGACGCGCTTGAAAGTCTTATCAAGGAGCCTCCCGGTGGAAATGGAGCCGAGCACACATCCGATTCCGTTGGGCAGGAAACAGAGACCAATTTGCCACTGAGTCAGTCTCGGAAATGCCTTCAGCAGGACTGTTGCGGTTGACGATGTAACCATGCTCCACAGAGTGTACACCACTGCCCCCCATGATAAAAGGACGAAAATGTCCTTCTTAAACACATGCGTTAATGGTTTGAGCACATTCTTGAGATTGAGCGGGCGTGTTTTCGGAGTAGGCACAGCACCCGGTACCTTTGCCGTCTTGGTCAAGGAGACAATTGGCTTGTGTAGGCCGGACAGTGGATTGCTGCCGTTGCCAGCAATTTCCCGCTGTGTCTCTGGCAAGAAAATCACCAAAAGAAGGGAAGCGACAACGCCGAAGCTGAACAAGAACCAGAAAATGCTCCGGAAACCCCAGGCACTGTTGAGCAGACCACCAAGAACAGGGCCAATTGCCTGGCCCACCATCCTGCAATAACTACAGTCAGCAATCATTTCTTTGTTCGACGCAAAGGTTTTATTGTGCATACCTCATCCCGGCATTGGTTCCCATAAAGCCTCCTCGTTCATTAGCAGAAGATATATCGGAGATAACGCCCACACTAATGCTAATAGTGGCCGAGGACCCTGCTGCTTGGACTCCTCTGAGAGCCATGAGCATGGGGAAGCTCGATGTGAAGGCCAGGCCAATGTTCGCTCCCATGTATATTACCAAGACTGTAATAAACGTGATGCGACGCCCCTTGGCGTCTGATATCGCCCCAAATATTGATGGGGCTATGCCCTGCACAATCATGAATACCATGATTGTGAGTGCCACGTCAGACTGGCTCACACCAACTTCTGAGGATATAGAGTCTATGGCAGGGAAGTAAATGTTTGACGATAAAGGAGAAAAGGAGCCCGCCAAAGAGACGAGACACACTATGAACCATTTTTGACGCTTCGAGAAAACGTGGTATGGTGGTGTCTCATGTCGAATTTGTCCAAGTTCGACATCCTCAGGACTGGGTAGCTTGCTGCCCTGTTTTTTCCCGTTAGCATGGTTACCCGCACCAAAACTTGGATTCCACTGATTCTCTCACCTCACTATCGGAAGTGCAGGGCGTGGACGTTGCCCATATCTGGGTTTTGTTGCTGGTGGCCATTAGGAAGTGGACGTTGACTGCTTTCCTCGGGCTCCAAAATGTTACTCTGGATCGAGGGACTGAGATATTTATCTATAAAACAAGAAAAATTGATTAGCTTTAAACATATAGCAAAGCTTTTCACCTAGTTTTACCTTTAAGTATGTTTGGCGGCCTCACAACTCGCTAGTTTGAAACGTTTCATTGGTTTATTCCCTACAATAGGCTCTCCCAGCTGGCCAGGATTGCTGATTTACCTTGTACATTGCATCATGTATGCGCTCGGCCAATTACTATCACCTGCGGGGCTTTCTCACACTGCCGCTGGGTATGTTCCACTTCCGGGGACAGCAGCAGAAAGGCGATTGGCAGGGTCCATATCATATTAGTAAATAGGGTTGTATGGTTATCTTCAAGGTAAGCAGATATGCTTTATGCTTGATGCCTGCTAGACAGCAGACGAGAAATGCCAAGCAACCCAAGAATGGTATTGGCTGCTTTATATTGCCTTTGCAGATTGCGAGGTATTTTCTATTCCCAGTGCCAAGAGCGGTATCTAGCATGAATCCCGAAGTGTGGATTCTTGGTTTCTCATTACGCTGACCGAATGGAAATCTATGCCTATTGGCAATGAAAAATATTCTGCAGCTCTCCAACTGGGTATTGGGCTCTAGATCAATTCTTGACTACTCCCGTTGGTCACAGTTGAAAGCCAATATGCCATCTTCCTTGAGTGTTTCGAAGAGTAGAAGAATGGAATGCTATCATACAGTTTTTTTTTTCTCTTTCTTTTTTCCCAGTTTGGCTTGAGATCTTAGCGAGGACGAGACCGATTCGCGAATAGAGGGAGGCGGCCCTAGTTTGAACTTACGAGCCCACGTGGGTCCTGCAAGGAATTGTGCGATGAAACGATCGGCAATATGTGGAGGTTCTAAGACTCGATAAGTGCTGCGCCGCGCGGCAGTCGCAAGCTATGGAGTTAAGAGGCTGCCGAAGGGCAGGTAAACTATATTTAGGGGGGGCATGAACAGGAGTAAAGCCAGAGTGATGGCAAAAGCGTTCTGCTCACACAACAGAGAGAAAATCAAAATATTTCGACTGGCCAAACGGGCATTTCTCTGACTGCAATTCTCGTAGTCTCTCATACGAGGATTCCGTCGCAAAAGCAGGCAGAGCTTTGGAGGTCATCGGTGCGATCGAAGAGCCTCAGTAATCCCTGCAAGGGTGGCGCTCGGTTGCACAATCCACACCACCAACAGTGGGTCTCGAAGAAACTAAACGATGCCCTACAACTGAAGGCGATTGGTGGCTTTAAACCCTTAGTGCCTATCTTATTCCGCAAGCCTTATCTTAGTACATACCTCCATTTTAGCAGCGTTGTGGAAATAGCCTACCGACGGAAGAAGACTACCAAAGTGGCACAGTAGTGCAGCACGGCAAGCTAATAAACAGCTTAGATGGTGTGTTTTCCTTCACGATCCGTAATGATAGGCGTTGCCTAGAGCTGTGAGGCAGAGGACGACCGGAGCGCCCAGGCTATTAGTAAAGCATGATCGCGAAGGAGTCCATAAATAGCGTAAGGGCCCGAATAGGTATTGGCAGCCTTGCCGAAATTGTCTGCAGGCGATTATGCGAGTACAGCGCTGAAGGTATATCTTTGCCACTACTAGCTCCTGCTAAGCCCCCAAGACCTTAATCACAAGAGCAGATAGATGTGTATTTTGTCGGGACAACTTGCTGGATGTTCTTGAACCCGATCCCGCGTTTGCTCTAGGAGCCAGCTTTGAGGATTCGATATCTCGCCACCAAAATTCTTTGAAAAAAAAAAAAAAAAAAAGAAGGAAAGAAAGAAAGGACGAAGCACTGTACATCAATCAATCTAGGATCAGTAGCATGCCAGTAGAGGGAATGCAACCGCTGTCCAGGTTGTCTGTCCGAGGTTCATCCAGCCCGAAATTACCCCACCACCCAGGAGGAACTCAGACAACGGGCCAAAGAACTCAACTTTTCCAACTACACCCTACGAAAATATTACAGGCCTCATCGCTGTCAAACTCCGAATGGATGCGCGTCTAAAAGCACCTTTCTTTGCGTCGAAGGATAGACTTCCTACCCCCCCTTCCTCCTCCATAAGTTATCGCATCCGCGGATGTTGTTCTTGAGGAATACACAGGCCGTTTGAGTCGTTCGGTTTGGCGACAGCTACGTCATCAAATACGTAATCCAAGACGTATTGAGTGTTGAATCCTTCTTCAGGACAGTTGATCTGAGTGCAATCTTTTCCTGCACCAAAGAAAAATAATGTATTTTCATAGCCATCGTCGCAAAAGTCACCGCTGCCAGGGGACCTAAAAGGCTTAGAGCAA
>JARJPL010000556.1:0-74774 GCA_030782805.1 Aschersonia sp. MBC 622
CGAGGGGGGGGGGCGGCTGGGCGGGAGGCACGGCGTTGGGACGGTTGCTGCACTGAAAGCCACAGCTGCAACGGGGGCTGGGAAAAAGCCTGGAACAATTCAAAAACTTGGTTATTGTGGTACTTGATACTTTATTTCCTTGCAGACAACCCCCTAAGAACAATGGGCCGCTTCGCTTTGGTCAGACGTTGCTGTAGCGCGGTGGAGTCTTTGCGACGCCATCAGCGCAGAGAGTGACATCACGATTTGTTTTTTTCTTTTTAATTCCTTTATTACTGCTGGTTAGGCGGCAAACGGGCTGTTCCTCCTCTTGTGGCATTGCATTTCAGCACTCCCGACCATAGCCATTACAGGCATAATCGGTATAAAGTTTCGGGTAAGCTAGAAGCACAGAGACTTTTTGCGTTTGAAATAGCGCCTATTGTTGGCACAATAGGGGGAAATATCTTTTTTGTACCCGTTCGTGCCGTCTTCAGATCGAGATTGGTCCGGGACAATGTCTGGGGGGGCGTCACTTTGGTGCCTTGGCAGACGTTGGCACAGGAGAAACAAGGCACCGCCACGTGTGGCGTCATCAGTCGCATTCTGCACTCATCACTCCATCTCACCATTGCAACATTTCATCATTTCCTCCTTTGATTCATTGGCCACTCTATTACTAGAAGTACAAAGTTGCGCTACAGCCATCTAGCGTGCTGGCATGCTGTCATTTTTTAACTGTGCATGTCTCTGGCGCTTAGATGCACCGTACCGTAGCTGCGTAGCAAGACGTGCAAGTCACGGGGGGTATGGCCTTACGTGGCGCTGCAAATAAATAGACTGATTCTATCCGTATGCATATCTAGTACTATGTACAGCATCAAAACCGAGAGTGGGCCAATTGATGCAGGCTGCTGGTCTGAAAATAGGAACATTGGGCTTTTTGCACAGCCTGGACCCCAATGGATCACCCAGCACATGCACGCGTCTGCGACCCGATTCTGGGCTGCTTTTGGCTGAATACCTGCAGCTCAGCCGAAAACACACAAGCCAGGCAGGGCCCCAGGGAGCAAATGAAAGAAGAAGAGGGAAAAGAAAAAAGGCAACTGGTGAAAAGACTAGATCTATGCACACAAGTTGGCCCATCTATTTTTACTCACGCATTGTTGGTAGTTGCTCAGCCACAGCTAGCCACATGAGACATTCTAGCCACACTTCTTCTGCGTTGAGGTGTGGGAAGGCTTCTTTTGGGCTGGACCCGTCTCTGGTTTTAATCCAGCAAGTTCCGGAACTTGTTGTACATACAGTACCCAACCAGTGAGCAAGAAACGTGGTCAAAGGAAAATGGGGGCGCGCCACGAGGCTCCCGTCCAGTTCTCGAATTCGCCGACAAAGCCCACGAAGCTAACAAAGTTGCAAAGCACAATGCCAGCACAGCGCCAGGCTCCATCCAGCGCAAGGCCAGTTTGGAGCTCCAAGGACTCTCTGAAACAATGACAGAAAAAAATATCCCCAACCACATGTAATCATGACATCGCCGTGATGCTGCGAATGGAGCTCACCCAACATGATCTCGCACATTGTGGGACGCGGGGATCCCAGCCATAAGAGTGGGTCTCGATGACATGATGCCATGCGCGCCACAAGCTATTCGCCATACCAAGCTTTTTCTACATCACTCTTGTCACTCGGCTAAGCTTTCATTTCCATGTGCGTACTCCGTAGCTTTTTTTTTCCCTCTCCGCCCCTCCTCCGCCTTGGTCTTTTTTAACCCACTCGCCCAACAGGGGGCGGGTTGGCGGGATCCTCCAATGGTCGGAATATTACTCTGACGCTAATAACAGGAACGGATGGATCCCTAAAAGTGCCCTGCGGCTCAGCAAGCAGTAAGCAGTTTCACACCAGCAGCCACTCTGTCATAGAGTTTCGTCGTCTTGTTCTGATTCTATTCATTCTTGAATCTAATTTATACTACTGAAATAGAGGACTAGTCTGAATCATATTCGTAGTATCTTCTTGTTCTACCTACTAGCAACTGGCTTGTCTGTTTCCAAGGCTGCTTTGATTCTCCTTAGCAAGGCCAATGAGAGAAACATCAAGTAGTACTTGCAGTCCCTACCGAGAACCGTGTGGGTACAGTCTACCCACCTCCTCAGCACTGTTGATCCAAAGACACCTTGGTTCGCTTTCTCCAGCACCAAACTCTCCCTTCTTCCCCTTGTCCCCGTGTTCAGCTCACACCTCGGGGTTGTACGGAGCAATGCCCTTTTTCAGCTCGCTGACAATTTCTGCCGCCTCGTCGGCATTGCGCGCCTCAAAGTCATAGCGTTTCGTCTCCGTTGCTCTATACACGACCAACTGTAACAGTGACGTCAGTACCCGAGCCCATTTAAAAAGACAAAGAGACAGAGAAAATAGAGAGCGTCCACGTACCTTGAAATTGGTCGGATGTTTTCGCGCCACCTTGCACCCAATCACGTTGCTGAAATGCACCGTCGTCGTCTTGCTCGTGCTGTCATGCAGCGCCTTGCCCCCCGACGCCGGCTTAATGTGAATATACTCGCCGTCAATCATCAGCAGCCGCTCGCTCAGCACCAGCCGCATCGGCTGCTTGCGCCACACCGTGTAGCTGTACCCCTCGTTGCTCAGCTCGTCCTGCTTGAGCGCCTCGCGCGCCAGCGGGTGCACCCCCAACATCGGGCCTGCCCCCCGCTGCTTGTTGTTGGCGCGCCGCAGCGTGTGGCTCTCGGGCAGCGACGTCGCGGCACCGGGCCGCGGCGATGCGCTGCTCGGCGAGCCTGCCATTGTCAGCAGGCCGTCCGTTGCGAAGCGCCGCCGGTACAGCTCCAGGTCCGACACGTTGCCAATCGATGAGACGGGCCGGTCAATCATTACTACAGCCCCAGAGCCCGGCAGTTTGAGCACATGGTTGGCCTTGTCAAGCTGCCTCTTACGGCAAACGAGCTCCAGAACCTCTTCCAGGTATGTGTCCGTCGTCACATCAACCGTGACCATTTGTCCGGGAACAATATCCGAAGACATAATATGCACGCGCAATAGTTTCTGCTGGCCTCTGTTGGTATTCGGCATGATGTTCGGCGTCTGCGGCGCGTCGGCAAGTGGCGTATTGGGGCGATACGTAGTCGTGACAATAGGATTGTGCCGAGGTCGGTTGGCTCCGAGCTGTGTTGCGGCGACAGCAGGCTGTAGATTATATTTGCGGGCTTCTTCTGCATCGTTTGCAGGAGTGGACTGCGGTGCCACCTCTTCATCGTCTTGTGGCGTGAGTTTCTTGTTCGCTTCATACTCGTCCTCGTCAGCGAGCACTAGAGCAAAGTCGTCAAAGGCTCTCGAGTTGGAACGCATGCGGCCACCACCTCTCAGTCCTGCATTATGAACAGTTGTAAACGAAACAAGAGGCTTCGTTCTCTCAAATGGCGGGAAGTCGTCGTCTACTTCGCCACCCTCCTCCACCATTCGTAGAGTCCACCAATTTATGTTCAGCTTGTCGCGCGGCAGACGAGGCTCTCTCTTCTCTTCGTTGTATCGATACAAGCTTAGACCGATGAGATCCGCAACCGTCACGGCTCGTTCAGCGCCTTGCCCATCGCTTACACGTGGCCGGATAGGCACCTCAAAGGGCTTGCTTGATGTTTTAGAATATGCTGGATATATGCGAACAGCAATGGATCCCGGCGTTCCTTGGCCACTATAATGCGCGAATTTTTGAAAAGGTATTGTTGATTTGTGCTCTTTGGCTTTCAACCCCTGCGTGAGTAAACTTGATGGCTGTATGATGCTTAGGGGTCGAATGGTGCTTAGGGGCCGAGGGGGCGGTAGGGCCGAAAGCTTTGCGGGTTCGGACGGGAGCTGTGATTTTCGTATCATCGATTGTCTGCGGTAGTTTCGCGGAGGGGTACCGACGACTGGCTGCGTTGGTGAGCCGTTGTCGACTGTGTTCAGAATGGACGCCGAGTCGATACTTTCGACATAGTCCTCTGAAATATCAGACCCCTCATCCGAGTCTTCTTCTTCCTCTGGCAGGAGCGTTGTGTCGGCGCGCTTGATGCCGGGTATAGGCTCCTCGTTAATTCTGTCCTGCAGCTTCAACGTACGCACCGCTGCCCGTGCCGCCTCCCGGTGCCTCTGCGCATGAGGCATGTCAAATTCGCTCTCGGAAGAAATTTCGCTGCTGGTGACTGTATCTCTTCGTGACCGCTCCTTGACCGTTTCTAGCGCCGACTGCGAGCCGCGGCGCACCGCTCTTGGCGACGTACTGCCAAATGGCTGCTTGAGACTCGTGTTTTGCAGCGGCGACGACCCCGCGCGGTGGCGTAGGGGCATTTTGGCGAATTTTATTCGCTGCGCGTCGCGCTGCTCCTGTTCTTCCTCACTCTCGTCGGTGAGATCGCTACTGTCGTCCTCCTCCATCTGCTCGCGGCGCCTGCGCTTCTTAGTTGCAATGCCGGGGCCCATGGTGTCGGCGCCGCCGTGCGTCAGCATGCCGCCGTCATCTTCTCCATCTTCGAGCGATAAGCCGAGCAAGCGTGGAGCTTGAAAGTATTCCGAAGCAATCGCCGTGGGGATCGGGGGAGAATGCGTCCGCTTATGGCTCGACGTCGGACGCCATCCTGCGGCTTTGAACGGCGCGGTGTTGATGAAGCTCTCGTTGACTGTGAGAAGGCGCTCACCCACGCCGTCGGCAATGTCGTTGAGATAGCTTGTTCGCAGCTGGTAAGAGACGAGACTGGCGATTCGTTAGCTGATGCAGATGTGATGGGAGGGGAACGCCAGCAGGCGGGCAGTGCTGAGCTGCACTCACTCTTCCAGTTGAAGAACGGACATGGTGAGGGGGAATTGCCGACGCTCTGTAATGTTAAGTGCGATATGTATGAATTGTATAGATGCACATTGCGCGAGGAGATTTAGAACTATGCCGCAGGGCGACAATGGAGATGGTGGGAGGAAATCGGGCTCTGGGGAGTGAACTCCCCCACATTGAGACAGCGTCACTATATTAGTAGGCACCTTAGTATTAGTAGCAACCACCCGAACCATCTTCCAACGACGCTATTGCTGAGCAAAGATGTCAAAATATCCTTTTTAGAACTTTGTCATTCTCCGCAAAAGCAACATTAATTGAACCTATGCACTGTCGGGATCCACACAAAATAAGTATCATCTACAAATAATTGCTCATGGCATTTGCTTTACATATCTCTAGAGCTAATACACAAGCACGGATATCAATGACCATCAAATTTCAAAGCTCGCATTCCGGGTATCATAAAAACTACTCCTTTTGTCGCATATCAGCCCATAGTCTATCGATGATTTGAAAAATCGCCGTGACATCTCTCATCACCTTGTCGTCCATTTTACCTCCCAGACGCTGCTGAATCTTGTCCGGATGCCACCGCACACGCTCATCCTTGAGCTTGGACACAAAGGCCGCCTCGCCGATCTCGTCCGCCGCCAGTCCGTGGACGAAGAACTCCCGCACCTCCTGCTCGTCAATCTCTTCCTCCTCGCCGTCTTCGACGATGCCCCAGCCCGCGGCGCGCTTGGCCACACCGCCCTTCCATGGCCAGGCCATGGTCCGGGCCGCCCCGTCCCAATTCTCCCACGACGCAGTGTAATCCTCCCAGCGACGCGCCCAGCATCTCCGCTCGCGACGTGCCTCGCCGCGGCGAAGGCTGCGCTCCATTTCCTCGTGTAGCTTCTTGTTGTGACGGGCCTCCTCTTCTTTCTGCTTACGACGTTCTTCGCGCCGTGCGCGCTCCTCCAGCAGACCGGCGTGCGTCTTTTCCCACATCTTCTGCCGCACGTGGGCTGCGTATTCCTCGTCCGTCATGCGCTCTAGCTCGCCTTGCGGGCCGACCTTGTCTTGCTCGTAGATATGGACCGGTTGTCCGTAGACACCCTCCCAGTAGGCAGCGCCCTCTTCATCTGCCATGGCGTCGAATAGCGACTCGCGGAATGCCGCTTCTGGGTCAAGCGGCTCCTCCTCATATGGGTTTGGCGGGGTAGGTGAGCGGCTGCGTCGTCGATGCCGATGCCGATGACGATGGCTATTTCGGCGTGAGTAATCTTTTCCTTCATCATGATCATGGCGGCCGTCTCGCGAACGGTGGCGACGACGACGTGAAGACTCTTGTGGCTCATCATTGTTGTAGTCTTCTCGCGAGCAGTGCCGCCGGCTGCTACGATGACTGCGATGGCTACGACTAGAACCCTCGCCTTTCAGCTTCAGACGGCTACGCCTTGGACGCGTCGTGTCGCCATCGTCGATTTCCTTGGTATCGCCATTGGCTGCTGGCTTGTCTCGTGGCGACCGCGAAGGCGGAGTTGCGGAGCGTAGGCGGCGCTCCGTGGATCGATGCCTCAAGAGCGGATGCGATGAATTCTCGGGGTTGATGGAGGAAAGAATGTGTCGTCTCTTGGGAGACGTTCTGCCATCCATCGTTCATGGCGGTGCTGCCATCGCAACGTAGGGTAGATGCGTGATGTAGGAGGAAAGGTGCTGCAAACCCAGTAGTCCATTCTCTGAACAGCATGGTCCACTTTTTCGACTACCTACTTGGGAGGCAAGAAGGGACGCAGCAACTGTGTATGTGTGTATACGAATATTCTGTCTCTTTTCTTTGATTCAGAGTTCCAACTTGCTCGTATATAGAACAACGATGCGCGTTCAATTCGTAAAAGTTGCTGTATGCGCAATCCGTCCAGTTGTATGGTACCGTCTGTCATCTTTGTGCAGTGCTAAGTACACAGAAGAGTGACTATGAGTCTAACATGGAATTGAGCAACAAGTAACCGGAGACTGGGACAGTACATCTAGTCCATAAAATACCAGACATCACTCACAATCTGATTTCCCGCATTCAGAGCTGGCGATTTGGCGAACTGCGGAGTACATAGCAGCATCTGGCCAACGTCCAACACCTAGCCACTCCAAGCCGGCCGTTTATTAACGGGGTTGCGGGGCCCAATCTAGGGGGGGTTGGAGGGGCCCAGGCCCAAGGGCCATGGTTAAGACAAAGTGCGACACCCTTCTGGACAACGAGGCGCTTTCAAGGGAGTCAGCTAGCTAAAGAAAATCTTTGTTTCATCACGACTTTCACGCATACGTCACAAGTGAAGCATCGAACCTACAGCGCAAACAGGTCTACTATGCGCATGTAGTTCTGCAGCGAGCGATAAGCACAGCAGTGCGTCCTTTGCCGACAAGAAACCGCAAGCTGCCCGTGAGGGAGCCATTGCTGCCATGGCCGGCCTGGCGCTCCTCATCGTCCTATGCGTTAGTTCTTCCCGCGATCGCGCATTTCAAACGTATGATGCTAATATGACCACCCCATAGGCCATCATGGCAGTCGCGTAAGCCTTTCTCATCTCGCAAACGAACCTTTTGGGTCGGCGGAAATACTGACATTGTGCACACTGCAGCTCCTTCTTTGCCGGTGCATTGCCGCTGTCGATGAACCTATCGCAGTCGCAGCTGCGCCTGATATCGAACATCGGTGTCGGCGTTCTCGTCGGCACATCGCTGATTGTCATTATCCCGGAAGGCATAGAGGCCGCCTCGACGACCCCAATTGTCGCACACGATCACAAAACGGGCCAACTGCTGCGACGAGTCCCACGGGCTCTTGCCGTCGAAGCACGTAGCATCTTGGCGCACGATACCTCGGCAGCCACTCCTGCAGCTAACGACTGGTACAATGAGGAAGCTGACGAGGGCGACATTGTCCGACGCGCAGCCGCACGGGCGAATGAGGAGGAGGGCCCGACGGCACCGCCCACAGACACGCCCAGCCACACGGACCCCAGCGCAGACGATCACGACAAGCACGCGGATGGCGAAGCGCACTCGGACGTACCGACGCTCGAGATTGGCCTGTCCATGGTGCTCGGCTTCATCCTCATGTTCCTCATCGACCGGCTGCCGCAGCATGCCAGCGATAGCCTGCAGTCAGCGCCGGCGACGCAGCACATCAGCATGGACAACCTCGGGGGCGACCGCGCCTCGGCGGACGAAGAGCGCGGCTTCCTCGGGAGCTTCTCCCTGCGCGAGGCGCCTAGGGTAGCGCGCAGCATGGCCACGACGATTGGGCTGGTGATTCACGCGGCGGCTGACGGCATTGCCATGGGCGCGTCGGCCGCGACGTCAAGCATGAAGCTCGGTTTCATCATCTTTGTCGCCATCATGATTCACAAGGCGCCCGCGGCCTTTGGCCTCACCTCGGTGCTACTGCGGCAGGGCCTGTCGAAGCGCGCGGCCAAGGCGCACCTGCTCGTCTTCAGCCTGGCGGCGCCGGCGGGGGCGCTGACGACGTACATGCTTGTCTGGCTGCTGGGCGGCGGCAAGATGGACGAGAGCACGGGGCACTGGTGGACGGGCATGCTGCTGCTCTTTTCCGGCGGGACGTTTCTGTAAGTGTTTGCAAATGGTCGGCTGAGAGAAGTCTATATGCTGACAGAGAGTTGCAGATATGTCGCCATGCACGCCATGGAGGAGAATGGCGCGAGCCACAGCCACGACCAGGGCCCGCAGTCGAATGGCTACATGGAGACAAACACCAATATCCCGGCCAAGCCCAGCGGACCGGCGCTGCGGGACACGCTCGCAACGACGGTGGGCATGTTGGTGCCGCTTCTGACGCAAATCGGAGGTCATCACCATTGATTGCATGAGTCGGGGGCTGCCAAAATATTTTTCCTCCAAGCGGATTGACATTTCTACAAGGGTGTAACAAATAGTACTGGAGTTGCTGTCCAACTCTTCAGAAATTCTTCTTCAAAAATTCAAGCATTGCTTCCTTGTTTTTCAAAGCGATTCGACATTTCCTCAGAGCTCACCAGTTGCAGTGTGTAAAGCTTACGAATGTTGGCATCGAGCATCCGCTGGGTTTCGGCAATACCTATCAGTAATTACTGGTAAGCAAACCATGCTTGCATGCACGACAACTCAGCTATAATTGCCCCATGGGCCGGGGTATCCTCAGGACCTTTATTATTGATCCGTTTCGGGAGGCGCCAGCGGTCCGATGCGCTCTTCCATGGTTGTAGCACAAGAAATGCGCGACCATCCCTGTGACGGCGCCCAGGCACCGATACATGATCAAGGCGCCACAACAATGTCGAGCATTTTCTTCAACCCCTTCTCCTTCCTCGGCTCAGGATCACGTTGTAGACTTAGCAAGCGACCCCTTTAGTTGAAACACTAGAGAGGACTGAGGAATTGGTTCAGAGGGGAGGGGGGGCTTAAAAAAGTGCCTTGGTGATGTAAAGGGCAATTGAGCAACAAACATGGTCATTGCATAGTACATATGCTGGGCGAAGGAGAGCAAACAAAGGGGTTTGAAACAAAGCAATGGAGTTCTTATGGGGGAGGGGGGGTTATCCTATTTTAGAGTACGAGTTGCGGCGCAGCAGGCGGAACGCGCGCATATTCCGAGGAGATATTGAGCAGTCAGCCGGGGTATGCGCGAAGAGTTCCGGTGGCTTACTGAGCAGATGTGTCAAGCCATTTCCGTTGCCGAATCGATATGAAATGGCAGGGAGCTGCGGATGTCTTACCCACTGCTCGGTGAATCAGGGCAATAGACGGCGTCGATGAAACAGTTGGTCGATTGTGAGAGGACCAGGGTATGAAGACATCGCATTGCCATATTCGTTGGCGAGCTTGGCTGGGCGTTGACACGCGCCTACGAGGCGTCGAGAGACGAATTTGTGTGGGCCGAGGGTGCGCCAGCCCGTGTTACAGCCTTGGTTCGCCTTTGCCCCTTTTGTCAAGTTATCAGCAGGCTGATGGTGCCCCTCGCTTTCGGGGGGGTGGGGGTCGGGTTCTGCTGTTTTCATGGTAGCTAACTACTTCGACGAGGCTAATGGACGAAAGCAGCAACATGTTCCCTGGAATTGGGGAAGAGAGGACAGAGGAGATAGCCTGATTTGTAATGACCTCTTGTTGATGCAAAATCGGCAATGGCGTTATTATATCACCCGGTTCGGTCAAGAATTGCGAGAGACTTGATCATACGATACAGGAGAGTTGTGAAACTATCAATTCATTGTTCTGGCGGTGGACGACATTACACCAGCAACTCGAACTTAACGTCCGATTTTAGTGGAGCTTTACAGCCATCTTGGCGATTTTGCACCGGTTTCTGTGTAGCTACCTAACCTCTGGCCATCTTGGAGATGGATGCACCTCAGATGTGATGCCAAGTCGTGCGCGGTCACTTTTATTCGTTAAAGAAGGCAGAGGTGTCGAAAATTGAAACTTTGCGGTGCTGGGCGGTAACAAGCGACATGCTTACCTTTTTGCCTTTTAGGTAGGTAGGTACTGTAGATGTGCAACACTCGCATCTGGCTGGACACGGACCTTTTTTTTGTATCATTTTCTCGCTCGGTCTTTTGACCTTGTGATTTTAACCTCTGCTTGCTTATTCGCTTGCTCAACCACTGTACTAGGGGTCCCACCAGCCGCTTTTGCGTGCTTTGCTTCTCACCTGCGGCGCCCCCGCGCCAGACTCTAATAATCCGCTGTGCAGGGTGTGTCAAGCGGGCCCAGAAAGCTGCGTGCGAGACGTCAGTGTGAATCTGTGCAGTTTGTTTGTATTATGACTACTTACTATTATTATATCATCAGTATGCATGCATTTATCCGCAGGTCTTGATGGCGACAGGCGGCGGGTCCTGTCAACAGTGGCCGCCCGGGCATACCCCTGCCTCACCTCGACAAGTCGAGATTTGGCGGCACTCAATCGACTCTGCCCTTGCCCATGCCTGCCGCAGCCAACCCTTTCCTTGAACAAGCGCCTTTGGTACCTAGGTAGGTGCCTACCTACCTGTTGGTGGATGCGCCCTCTGAAGGGCTTTTAAAGGGCCTTTCGAAGGGAGGAGGTGTAGACAGAGTACAAAAGGAAAAAAGCGAAAATTCAGGGGGGAAAAATTTAGAGAGTCTTTAAAAAATCGTCATGGTGCCAGACAGCGATAGTCTATAGATGATATAAAACAAAGACGCCTTGTCCTCTTCCCGCCAGCAGTGTTACATCTCATACCTACCTACCCGCGCTAGCAAGTCGGTAGCACTAACAGTTGTCAGCGCCCAGCGCCCACTTGGGCTACTGCCGGTTCCCTCGATGGCTGCATCAACCGAAACCCGCCAACTGTCGACACCCTTCTTCCTCTCTTTTGCCTTGTTGCCCCTACCCTCCCTCCTCTTACCGCCCAACGCTCCTTCGGCCCAATACCCAAACGTCCTGCGGTCTCAGCCTCGATTCTCCTTTCTCGCTCTGACCGGCGCTGTCCTCCTACTGACTCTGTACCTATGCAAAAAGCCTGACTCGGCCGGCCCGCTCGCTCGCTCTCTCCTCGGCCACCATCTACCCATCCCTCGCTCGAATCTCCAACACCATCCTCGCCGCCTTAGCTGAACACCAAACCACGATTCATCATCTCTTCTTCTTTCCACGGCCATTCTTCTCTCCGAGATCCCATTTAAGCGCCCTCTCGCCCTCTCGCTCAGCTGCGACTCCCTCGGTCCCCTCCCCGGCATCCAATGACCGGATACAAGAAACCTGTCGGCTTCTCCGAGAGGAGAGGGAGCCTCTTGACAGAAGAGCTGATACTGAATACTGCCTCTGATACAGACATGGATCACGTCGAGGAAAAAAAGCCCAAGCAACGGCAGCTTAATGGGCCACCCACGCCCAGCATGTCCACTCCTGCTGCCGACTTTGATCAGCAACTCACCGGCTCGCCGCCGCCGCCGCCTACTCCAGCCGCCTCGCCTGGTCCTTCACATTACCAACCCGACTGGAGTGATGCCGCCGACGATGAGGACTTCTTCCTCGCCAAGGTTCGGCAACACTTTAAAAACTGTTCCGGTCCCCAGCGCACAAGAGTTCTTGCCGACCTACTCAACTTGTGCACCAGCCAACAACTGAGCTTTGTGCATCAATTTGTCAGCCCTCTACTAAAAAAGGACCCCTTCACAAGTCTTCCTGATGAGCTGTGCTTGAGAGTATGCACGCACAATGATTCCACCACCACTCTCCACCAGTCTCTGACGCTGCCGCAATAGATATTGTCCTTCATCGACGACCCCAAGGTATTAGCTCGAGCCTCTCAAGTCTCCAAACGATGGCGTGATTTGCTCAGCGACGACATGACGTGGAAAAATCTCTGTGTCAAGCACGACTATGGAAGACGACTATCCGAAGTATACGCCGCCTCAGCTATCCCAGCTCGACCTACCGTTCACATGCCTGCGACCGACTCCGAAGTAGCCAACAGCTTCACCGCCGCCATGCCACTCATGGCTCATCATGCTGGCTCACGTAGCATGGACGGGAGCCCCAGCCGACCCAAGTTGAGAACCTATAAATCGCACTTCAAGCAGCGCTATCTCGTCGAAGCTGCTTGGCGGTCTGGCGGCACAAGCACAGTCAAAAATATAACACAAGAAGGAGGCGTCGTCACTAGCCTTCACCTCACCCCGAAATACATCATCGTTGCTCTTGACAATGCCAAAATACACGTCTTCGACACGGAAGGCAACTCCCAGCGAACGCTTCAGGGCCATGTCATGGGCGTCTGGGCCATGGTTCCCTGGGGCGACACAATGGTCAGCGGTGGCTGTGATAGAGATGTTCGTGTGTGGAACCTTAAGACCGGGTGAGTTGGAGCCCTGTGCTTGCCAGTGTGGTCTCCCAAGCTAACCATGACAGTGCCTGTCTGCACACTCTACGGGGGCACACCTCTACTGTCCGATGTCTTAAAATGGCCGACGAGCACACAGCAATCTCTGGCTCTCGCGATACTACGCTCAGAATTTGGGATATTAGGACAGGATTGTGCCGCAATGTGCTCCTAGGACACCAGTCAAGCGTCCGTTGTCTCGAAATCAAGGGAGACATTGTTGTGTCTGGTAGCTACGATACATTCGCCCGTGTTTGGAGCATCTCGGAGGGACGCTGCTTGCAGACCCTGCAGGGTCACTTTAGCCAGATTTACGCCATTGCCTTTGACGGCAAGCGAGTGGTGACGGGAAGTCTTGACACCAACGTTCGTGTATGGGATCCCAGAAGCGGCGAATGTCTTGCCATTCTCCAGGGTCACACTTCCCTCGTCGGCCAACTACAAATGCGCGGAGACACATTGGTGACTGGTGGCTCAGACGGGTCCGTCAGAGTCTGGTCGCTGGAGAGAATGTGCCCCATTCACAGGTTGGCGGCACATGACAATAGCGTCACGAGCTTGCAGTTTGATGACACCCGAGTTGTCAGTGGTGGTAGCGACGGTCGCGTCAAGATTTGGGACCTAAAGACTGGCCACCTCGTGCGCGAACTGATATCTCAAGGTGACGCCGTGTGGCGAGTTGCTTTTGAGGAGGAAAAGTGCGTCGCGTTGGCATTGCGCAATGGTCGCACTGTAATGGAAGTTTGGTCATTTGCTCCGCCCGAGGAGATGTTGTATGATCGACCGTTGTCTCTGCATCATCGTGTGCTGCAAGATGACCCCGATCGCCCCCTCAGTGCTATGGGCTTTGGATATCATGATATGGAATCAATCACAGGCGGCTCGAGTCAAGCATCACTGAGCCAAGATGTGGATATGGAAGACGCAACACCATCGGCAGCCTTGGCCCTAGACGCAGACGTACCGCAGCAGCCAGACCTGTCTCTGGGCGAGACGGGACAGTGAAGTTGCGGCATGGATTCCTCAGTATTAATCGTCGGCAGGAGCTCGCTGCCGGCACTGGAAGCCAAAGCGCTGCAAGTCAGAACCTGTCAAGCTTCTGATTACTTCATCATACCGGCATCTCTATGAGGCTGGGCTTCATCTCGCTATCAGTGCAGCGGGCGGAAATTGATTATATCGGGCACGGCGCGCGGTTGTATAATTTAGGAACAACAGGAGACATAGACCATGGTGATGGTTATTTTTTGGGACGCTCATGATTTCAGCGTTGTTTACCATGATATGCATTTTTGGGGAAATATTTGCATTTGGGCCAGGCTTGGGACACTGCATTCAATAGGCGCCCCGAACTCAAATTTTGGACTCTAGTGATATCGACAGTGGATTATACCATTGGCTGCCGTCACTGTGCAGCAGACAGAAAGAAAGATATCTTATTACATACCCGGGAAGGTTAGGGATAGAATTAAACTCAATTAACTCGGTGATCACAAGAATGTCGACTTGACGTGTTGAGAAGATGATGGTCGATGGCGAATGTTACCTCACAAGGTGGCCCCACAATATATCACAGCCAGCCAAATTGCGGCCCGCCATCAGACGAAATATGGCGGGCGGGTTCTGACTGTCTGACGCCCGGAGCCCACCGGAGGGTCAGGGGAGTTTTTCTCTCAGGCATTCCGCCGTGCTGGTGGAGCTAAATGGCTACAAATATCGCTTCACGTGACAAGCGCACTAATCCACTCTGGGCTAGCAAGGGACCAACAGCAGCTCTCAACGCTCAACCAAGCGTGAAATTTCGCAGCTCTACAGTACAGCGTAGGCAACTTGCTGCACCTTTTCCCCCTCTCATACCTCAATTCCTTTTCTCTTTCCCCACACTTCTTCCTTTGCACATCGTTTCTTCCTCAAGTCGCTCTTTGGCTTGTTTGCTCCAAACGATGTTCTCCAGAGCCGTTTCCGCCCCTCGCGTGGCGCTCCGCAGGGCTGCCGTCGCTGCTGCTCCCATTCGCCTGGGCGCCGTCGCTGCCGCTCGCTCTGTCACTACCGATGCGGCCTCTGCGTCTCTAAGCACCGATGTTCCCGAGGTACGCAGCTTATCTGTTGCCGTTTCAGCATTGTTTTGATGGATGTCGAATTGGATTGGGCTGTGAGGGTTTTATTGTGCTCTGCTTTGGGGCGGCAAAATTGGAGACGGGGGATATCTGTCGACAGCATGGTGTTGATGAGGCAAACCACGCCAATCGAGCATGACAGAAGAGCTAACGTGGATTTCTTTTCTCCTCAAATAGTCCGAGGACGAGCATTTCCTCGTCAACCTGTCCGACGAGAGCTTCGAGACGTATGAGCTTGACCCTCCTCCCTACACCATCGAGGTGTCCAAGAAGGAACTGAAGCAGATGTACTACGACATGGTTAGCATCAGGTATGACACGGCACGACACATGCTAGCGCGGCGAATCTATGCACACATGATTGTCTACCAATCCGCCCGCGAGCATCCATGCACGAATGATGCTAATTGAGAATACCCCAGACAAATGGAAATGGCCGCCGACCGTCTGTACAAGGAGAAGAAGATTCGTGGTTTCTGCCACCTGTCCACCGGCCAGGAGGCCGTCGCTACTGGTATCGAGCACGCCCTTACCAAGGAGGATGATATCATCACCGCCTATCGCTGTCACGGCTTCGCCCTCATGCGCGGCGGTAGCGTCCGCTCCATCATCGGCGAGCTCCTGGGCCGCCGTGAGGGCATTGCTTACGGCAAGGGCGGCTCCATGCACATGTTCTCCAAGGGTTTCTTCGGCGGCAACGGTATCGTTGGCGCCCAGGTCCCTGTCGGTGCCGGTCTGGCATTCGCCCATAAGTACAAGGAGAACAAGAACGCCTCCGTCATCCTCTACGGTGACGGTGCCTCCAACCAGGGCCAGGTCTTCGAGGCATTCAACATGGCCAAGCTCTGGAACCTCCCTGCCCTTTTTGGTTGCGAGAGTAAGTCAATTTCGTAGCTTCTCCAAGTTTGAGCAGTCTGCTGACCTGCTCAGATAACAAATACGGTATGGGTACCTCTGCTGCCCGTTCGTCGGCCTTGACCGACTACTACAAGCGCGGACAGTATATTCCCGGCCTCAAGGTTAACGGCATGGACGTACTCGCCGTCAAGGCCGCCGTCAAGTACGGCAAGGAGTGGACGACGTCGGGCAAGGGCCCAATGGTCCTCGAATACGTCACCTACCGCTACGGTGGTCACTCCATGTCGGACCCCGGCACGACCTACCGCACCCGTGAGGAGATTCAGCGCATGCGCTCCACCAACGACCCCATTGCCGGCCTCAAGCACAAGATCCTCGACTGGAAGATTACCACCGAGGACGAGCTGAAGAAGATTGACAAGGAGGCCCGCAGCCACGTCGCCACCGAGGTCGCCGCCGCCGAGGAGATGGTTGTCCCCGAGGCCAAACCCCAGATTCTGTTTGAGGACATTTACGTTCCCGGCTCTGAGCCTCAGTACATCCGCGGTCGCACCAACGACGAGAACTACTACTTCAACTAGGGAATTCTCTCCAGTTGTAGCTGATATATTATTTAGAGGGGGAAGGTGACGAGAAAGAAAGCCGGGGCGTTGTAAAAACTTATGTCTCTTCTTTTTCGGGGATGGCCCTTGTTCTTCTTTCTGTTGTTGCCAGTTGTCATTGTTTTACATTGCGTTACTCTAATGAATTGCTCAAGTTAGATGCCTTTTTGTACAATAACTCGTTCTGGTTAGAGTGTACAGGAGGTTCACATTTCGAAATGAACAATGTTGTTTCGACATTCGTCTTGATAGTATGTAAATTTGCGCCTAAACTCCGAGGCTGCTACACACGAATACATTCTCTAGCGCCGCCAAAATTTGCGCTTCATATTCTCAGAATAGCGACCCTGAGAAGAGTATATAGCTCGAGAATCTGCCTTGTCGTGAGGTGCGTTTATGACATTACTATCGCATACGTCTGCGGCACATTGGCTCATGGTATGAGATCCGGAACAACAACACCTTTTTTGCAGATTCGTGAGTGCTGCTTTGGTTGTATTGCGTGGTTCGCCGAAATACAGCCGGAGCAGCTAATAGAACTGAAACTTTCAAGCATTCGATTACTTTTCTTTTCTGTTTCTCCCAGAAGACACTCGGGGCCAATATTGGGTTTGTCGCCAAGACAATATATTAGAGCGCTTTCATTTCAGATGCACGCCACCTAGCCTACTTGTCGTCAGACAACGCAGGTTCTCGCAGCGCAAAGAAACCTATTAATCATGCTTATCCCCCAAACTTCTGAGCAATTATTTTGTACGCGAGAATTATAATTATACACATTGCTGCCTAGAAATAATACTGCGAGTCACGTGTTGTTCGCGTAGGTCGCGAATCCTGCACCGCCAGCTAGCGCGTCACAACGCCCACTTAACGCGGTTCTGCCTAGACTAGCCTCCGAATGCAGCGACACAGCCAGCGCGTCGCATCAACGGTGCTTCGCGGTAAAAGTCACAGCTACTACTATTCAATCGCCCATCATCCTCAACACCCAAGTCCTATATCTAGTACTTGCAGGGGCCGCTCAAATCACAGATCGCTACAAGTAGCCTCCCGCGCCGCCAGTGGTAAACTCTTGTCATCACTGAGCCTGTCACATTACCGATCCTTCACGGTGGCTTCCAGCAGAGCTCTGGGACGATTGGTGCTGCGCCAGAATAACCTCGCCGCCTGGGTGCTCCAACGCGCACACGCCCCAAGAATCGGCACCATGGCGCCGAAGCAGGCCACTTTGGGGTATGTTCAGCCTTCTCAGACATTAATTGGGTGCGTTTCTCCCACTAGAGCCCATGTCTGCCTCATGGTGGGCGAAGCTAACGAACAATTGCTCTGTACAGCAAGTTTTTCGGGTCCAAGTCGGACGGACCAGCTCGGCAATCCAAGCTTGCTTTCTCAACAAAGCCCAAGGCTGAGGCAGCAGCTGCCGATGATAGCTCAAGTACAAAAGAGAATACGGACCCGGGCTCAGGTGCGTGACTTCTGCGGACCGCCATTCACGAGCAGCAATGCTAACGTGCCCCGAGATTCGAAGAAGCGCATCCGATCAGGCACAAACGACGACTCCAAAGCTTCAGTGAAAAAGGAAGATGACGAAGACAGCGCTCCAGTCGCAAAGCGGCCACGACGCAGGCGAGTCAAGATTGAGAGCGATGACGAGGAAGTAATTCCCACCACAGAACCAATCAAGAAGGAAGAACAGATGGACTCACCGACAAAGGTCGAACCTTCTGCTGAGTCCAGCCCCGAACCATCCGTAAAGAAGGAAAAGGGTACCGACCAGGAGTTCAAGGAAGAGGCCGCCGCTGAATCCGGCTCAGATATGGAAGAGAAGCCCGAAGTTGCCGCCAAGGCACGTAAGCTAGCTCAAACTCAACTCAACTCAAAGGCCAAGGACCCGTACCCTGACTGGAAGCCGGGAGCTCCCGTCCCATACGCCGCTTTGTGCACGACGTTTTCTCTCATTGAAATGACCACCAAGCGATTAATTATCATGGAACATTGTGCATTGTTCCTGCGCCAAGTTATGCGCCTGACACCCGACGACCTACTTCCCACAGTGCTACTCATGATCAACAAGCTCGCTCCCGACTATGCTGGTATCGAACTCGGTATCGGCGAGTCGCTGATCATGAAGGCCATTGGTGAGTCGACTGGGCGAAGCCTGCAAGTCATCAAGGCCGACCAAAAAGATATTGGTGATCTCGGCCTTGTCGCGCTGAAGAGCAGATCCACACAACCGACCATGTTCAAGCCGAAGCCACTGACGGTTCGCGGTGTCCATCAGGGCCTGATGGGAATTGCCACGGTCAGTGGAAATGGAGCGCAAGGCCGCAAGGTTGACGGCATCAAGAAGCTTCTCTCTGCCTCTGATGCCCACAATACTGGCAAGGTGGACATTACAAAAGACAAAGGCGGCGCCAGCGAAGCCAAGTACATTATTCGATTTCTCGAGGGTAAGCTTCGACTGGGCCTGGCGGAAAAGACTGTTCTAGTCTCTCTGGCACAGGCTGTCGTCTGCCATGAGGCCGACCAGCGTGGAAAGGTGCCTAGCACGTCAGACATGGAAAAGGGCGAGAGTATCCTCAAAACGGTCTATAGGTGAGACTCATTTTGTTGTCATCTTTTACCTGCGAAACCTAACAGCATACCAGCGAACTTCCCAGTTACGACGTCATCATCCCTGCCATGCTCTCTCACGGTATTCTCAATCTGCGCGCCCATTGCAAACTACAGCCAGGTGTACCATTGAAGCCCATGTTGGCCAAGCCTACCAAAGCCATCACCGAGGTATTGGATCGCTTTGAGGGCCAGACCTTTACATGTGAATACAAGTATGACGGCGAGCGTGCCCAAATCCACTACGTCGCCGAGGATGCCCCTCAGGAGCTCAGCCAGGCTGCACCGGGCGCCAACAAAGCAGCCGCGAAGGGAGTAGCCAGCATCTTTTCTCGCAATTCGGAAGACTTGTCTAAAAAGTATCCTGATATTCTCGCCAAGTTGCACAGCTGGGTCAAGGATGACACCAAGAGCTTCGTGCTCGATTGCGAGACTGTCGCGTGGGACATGGTGGAAAAGACGGTGCTGCCTTTTCAGCAGCTCATGACGAGAAAGAAGAAGGACGTCAAAGTGGAGGACGTCAAGGTTAAAGTCTGCGTTTTTGCTTTTGATCTGCTCTATCTGAATGGCCAGCCTGTTGTGGAAAAGCCACTGCGAGAGCGAAGAGAGCTCCTCCGACAGGCATTTGCACCCGTGGAAGGCGAATTTGCTCTCGCCACTTCCATGGATGGCCAGGAGCTTGACGACATTCAAGTCTTTCTGGACGAAAGTGTAAAGGCTTCCTGTGAAGGTCTCATGGTGAAGATGTTGGACGGCACAGAGAGCGGATATGAGCCAAGTAAGAGAAGTCGAAACTGGCTCAAGGTATGCTGACTACCCACTCTTGGATCTGCCTTGACCCCCCCAATGCTGACCATGTTTGCAGATCAAGAAGGATTACCTCTCGGGCGTCGGCGACTCCCTAGACCTTGTCGTCCTGGGCGCATACTACGGCCGCGGCAAGCGCACATCCGTCTACGGCGCCTTCCTGCTCGCCTGCTACAACCCAAACTCGGACACGTACGAGACGGTGTGCAACATTGGCACGGGCTTCTCGGAGCAGGTCCTCGAGGAGCTGCACGCGTCCCTGTCCGCCCTCGTCATTGACCGGCCCAAGCCCTTTTACGCGCACTCGGCCGGCAACCAGCACCAGCCCGACGTCTGGTTCGAGCCCCAGCACGTCTGGGAGGTCAAGACGGCCGACCTCACCCTCAGCCCGCGCTACAAGGCCGGCTGCAAGGAGGGCGTCGACCCGGCCGGCGGCAAGGGCATCAGCCTGCGCTTCCCGCGGTTCATCAAGATTCGCGACGACAAGAAGCCAGATGAGGCGACGTCGAGCAGGCAGGTGGCGGAAATGTACCGAAAGCAGGAAAGCGTGACCAAGAATAAGGGACCGGCTGTGGATGACGACTTTGAGTACTGAGCAAAGGAATGGAGGTTGTTTGGTTGTTGTGGCATAGTGTTGTAGTATGGCGTATGGTTTGACTTTGGGATTTTTTGCAATTATTCAGTAACGGTTGTCAAACGTCAAACGTCTCGTCTACACGAGTATTGAAGAGAATCAAGTGTTTATCAGCGCATGTAATGAAGTAAAGGTCATGTCGTAGCATAGAAACTACAAATCAACAGAATATATACATATATCTCCCACCGGCCATGTTTCGATATTCCCCCTCCTCGTCTTCATTTGATTGCACATTTCTAGAGCATTGGACTACGAGAACCAGCCGCACCATCGTCATCCCCTTCATCGTCGGACACCAGCAACGCCTCATCTGGTCCCGACGGCGCTGCTGCGCCTCTCCCTGTAGGACCGATGTGGGAAGCGGACGCGGCGTCCGCCGCCGTCGTCGTGCGACGCGTCTCGTCGGCGCCGTTGAGCACGTACCAGACGTCCTTTTTAGTGAGCAGACCCTGGAGAACGCCGCGGTCGCTAAAGAGCACGTAGCGCAAGCCGAGCTTCTGAAAGTAGGAGACGACGAGCTGCAGATTGGTGCGCGAGGGCAAGGTGAGGGGCGTCTGGTCCATCCAGGGACGGAGGTCGAGGGTGGTGCGGGGGTCGGCGAGCGGCTGGTGGGCAAAAAAGGCCTCGGTGAGCGGCGGCAGGGAGCGGGGCGGAGCCGAGGCGGTGTGGATGTTGTAGCTGAGCTCGGCGCGGGATATGTAGCCGAGGAGGATGGCGTCGCGGGGGTCGGAGATGACGGGGAAGCCGCGGCAAGGATGGGCGGCGAGGACATCGTTGAGGGAGGCAATGGTGTGGCCGGTGGCGGTGAGGACAACGAGATCCTCGATGCGCGTCATGATCTGGGCGGCGGGCACGTCAGGCACGACCACCTCCTCGCTGTTGTCGAGATAGGGGTACTCGTTGAAGTGAATCCAGGACTCGTAGATGCCGCGGCGAGAAAAGGCGTCACCGACCCATTTGGAGATCATGACGGCGACCATGATGGGGAGGACGTAGGTGAGGGCGCCGGTGAGCTCGAACATGATGACGACGATGGATACAGTCATGCGGGTGACGCCGGCGAGGGCGGCAGCGGCGCCAATGATGGCGTAGGTGCCCGGCGTGACGCAGGGCACATCGGGCGCGCACGTCTGGAAGAGGAGCGAACCGCGGCGGCTGTCGACCCAAAGCTCCATGACGATGCCGACGGCGCGGCCGACGAGCGCGCCAATGGCCATTGAGGGTAGGATAATGCCGGCGGGGATCTGCAGCCCGAAGCTGACGGCGGCGAGGAAGAAGCCGAGCAGCGCGGCAAAGAGGAGCAGCACAATGGTGCTGGCGGACGCGGCGCCCGTCTTGCAGAGGCCAACAGGGTCATCGAGCACCTGCGAGCACTCCTGGAACAGGTTGGACACGAGCTCAGTCGACTGCACCTTCATGTAGTGGTTGGGGAAGTTGATGAGCGCGGTGAGCAGGGCCACGGCCAGCACTTGGACAATGGGCCCGGGCAGCCAGCTGTTGGCCTTTTTCCAGCGCGCGACCATCATGTTGGTCTTGATAAACAGCCCGCCATAGACGCCCTAACGAATCGTCAGTACGGGGGAAAATCTTTTGTATGTGGAACACGGGGAGGGAAGAAGTGGCGGGCAACGTACTCCTATGATGCCAAGAACGGCATAGGGAAAGATTTCGAAGCCGTGCCAGTCGCGACTGTATTTGGTCTGGTACAGGACCAGCTTTCCGGATCGCAGGGGGTCAAAGGCTTGGAGCGACACGGCGGCCGTCATGGCGCAGACGAAGCTCTGCCACATGGTCTTGTCGGGAAAGTAGTAGGACAGCTGCTCCAAGCTAAACAAGACGCCGCCAATCGGAGAGCCGAATGCGACGGATATGCCGGCCGCCGCCGCCGCGGACAGCACTTCCCTCTTGCGCGCCTCGTTTCCGTTGATGTTGTGGAATAGCTTCGTAAAGAGGTTGGCGCAGCAGCAGGCCACATGGACCAGCGGGCCCTCCTTTCCGAGCCACATTCCCGAAGCCACTGCTAGAATGAGGCCCAACGACTTTGCGACGAGCGTCCAGGCGCCGAGCAGGCGGCGGATGACGAAGCCGCCGAGAATCGTCTTGATTTCCGGGATACCGCTGTGCTTGGCATGCAGCGAATATTCTTGCACCAGCACAGCAGCGGAAATTGCGAATAAAACCTGTAGCTCGCAGTTAGACGAAAAAAAAAAAACTTTCCAAATAATCATGTGTCACTCGCTCGCGACACACGTACCGACAGTAACAGGTAGAATATATACTCTATGATCCACCGCCCAGCCAGGGCATGCACTCCCAGCGCCTCGCCCCAGGAGCGCCAGCCAGTGCACTTGGAGCCCTGGTCGTAGCCATAGCAGCAGAAGCTCTTGTTGAGGTAAAAGTGGCCGCCTTCGGGCCCGCTCGCGCAGTAGCCGAGCTTAAGGTCGCCGAGCCAGTCGGCCGTGATGTTGATGAGGGCGGCCACGGCGCCGACGGCCAGCCCCGTCAGGATCATGACGACCCAGACCTGACTCGCGTCAAGCAGCTTGCGCACCGAGCCCGCGAGCCCGCTCGTGTTGGCCGTCAAGACGCGCAGCCGCTGCCGCTCCTTGGTGTACTCGAAGATCCAGTCAATCGCCGTCAGGTCGTCGTAGGCGACGCGCCGCCCGGGCCCCTCGACGTGCCAGTCCAGTGCGGCGGCCCCATCCTTATTAAAGACCCCGTTGCTAGAGGCACCCGGCCGCCGGGGGGACAACGACGTCGCTGTTGTTGTTGGAAGGGTCACGGGCGTGCGCGGCGGCGTCCTACTGCTGCTGCTGCTCTCGCCGCCGCCATCGCCGCCGCCGCCGCGGGTCAGCGCCGAGAGCAGTCGGGCAGGGCTGGCGAAGAGCGAGGGTTTCGACTTTCGCTTGAATGAGATGGGTGTTGTGAATTCGTCGTGATGAATTGGGTCGTCGTCGAGTACGTGGCCGTCATCGGCGACGTCGTCGTCATCATGGTCCCCCAGAAAGTCGAACTCGTCCGGGTCGTCGGACGGGGGTAAGTGTTGCGGGAATGCGGACGAGTACGATGAGGAAGAGGCAGGGGCAAATGGATCGTGCCGATCTGCCGCAGACATTATGTGTGCGAAAGAAGGGTGGCCTTTTATCGCATCTTCCAGCTCTGCGGCGGTGTTTATGTTGCGGGATCAAAGTTCAAGACCTGCGCCACGCATGCCAGCTGCTTGCTGCTTGGCGATGGCGATGGCGATTACCTGTAGGGTCCACCCCTGCAAATACCTACCTAGGTATTGCAGCAGCACGCCAATCTTGTTTGCCGTTTGCCATGTAATAATACTTGTATTGACCAACCAAATTACCTATTACTTGTCAACTGTCGGAATAATCATGTACTCATCTCCTTTTCTACGTGGATTTAATCGGCTTACTTTGAACTCCTATCGTACGCAGCACCGCGCAAAGTGGCAATGGCTGGTAAATTTGATTGCACATTGAATTCTTCAAGTCATGTTCCTATGTCTATTGGTATATGTCCAGTTTCTCGCTAATTCGTTTTATGTTTTTTTATGTATTTATTCATTTATTGACTTTGTTTTTCTTTTTTGGCCATACTGATCCTTTGTTTTTCTGGGTACTACAAGGGCAAGTTCCTTTTTAATAGTAACTGGGAGATGCTGCACGACTTGACAACCAGCAGCTGGCGGGTCCACTACGACTTACCGATCGACTTATCAACAGCGGATCATTGAATCATTTTCACATTTCGCCTACCCTACGAGATTCTGCCAGATCAAAGTCGGCTTGGCTGCTTAGTGTAGCCGCATATGTTTGACAGCTATCTCGTACGGACGATACTCAACGGCCTTCACTTGCAATACGTCAAGGTTGGTTGCGACGTCTGAGTTTAATATTTCGCCATGGCCTCTACTCAACCTTCAGACGAATCTGCCCCCAAGTTGGAAGCAGACACCAATATCACAAAGCTAAAAGCACTGCTCAAGTCAAAGGATGACACACAACGCTTCGTTGGCCTGGCTCTATTAAAGTCACTCCTCGACAATACCCCAGAAATTCAAAATAACGAGGCCACAGTACGCGACCTGTGGTCTCACATTTCGCCCAGATTCCTAGATCGCCTGCTGCGCACCGGCTCAAACCCGTCCAACAGCAACGCCAAGCACATGCTCGACATTGGCGTATCCATACTCTACACGTTTTCCATTCTCCTTCCAGCGGCAGATACAGCTTCGGCTTCCTTTACAGCGCGCATACCGGGCCTGGTGGCAGCAGCGCTGTACAGCAGGGGAGAGACGACGGGGCTCTTGCTGCAGCTTCTGTACACGCTCGTCAACTCAAAAGATGGCGCCGAGACCTTTATGGGGGTTGAAGACACGACACCGCTCACGGAGATTGCCACGAGCCATGCCATGGTGCTAGACATTTTTGGTCGTGCGTGGGTGCACCACATGGCGGGCGGCGCAGCTGGCGCAGTCTCTTGTCAAAAAATAGACGCCGTCATACATACGTTGAGTGTCCTTTTCAAAGGAACAGATGCAGTTACATACCTGGCATTTCTGGGGAATTTTTTGAGCCAGGCTATTCCAGCGGTAAGTTCGCAATGCTTACTGGTATAGACGTCTCGTCTAACTAAAAAACAGGTTATCCCCAAGAACCCGAAATGGGTATCAACAACAGCTTCATATATACAGCGTCTTGTTATCAGTAGGCCTGCTCCGGAAGCGCGAGCTGCGTATACAAGTGCAGCAGCCGCGCTTCTACAAGTATATCCTGAACAAGCGTCCGAGCTTTTATTCAGGGACACCACCAACATTGAAAAGCCATTCGGATACCTCTTCATTAACCTTCTTCTCATTGACATCCGATCATCCATACCCACTCTCCTCGCCTCTCTCAACTCCCCCGGATACAAGCAGACCTCGAAGCGCTTGATCGCTGACTTTGACGTTCTCTGCATCTTCATCGGCTACCTCGTGCGGTCCCTCGAGGACGAGTCCCTCGAGACCCTCATCATGCCCCCCGACAGCCTGCTCCGCATCCGCAAGAGCATATCAGAAACCATGTCCGTGACCATTGAGTATATCCGCGACCGCTGGGACGCGGCACGCTCCGGCGCCATGGGCTTTGATTTCAGCGCTCGAGCCAGCAAGGCCGAGACGGCCACGGGCTCGCACCACACGCTCACATGGGACTCGATTGACGACGCTGTAGACGAGGACCTCTTTATGCTGTCCGCGCTGCGTGCGCTGACGCTCTGGCTGCGCGAGGACGAGAATGAGCAGCTGAGGAGCGAGGGTACCGGCATCATGGACGTTCTCATGGAGCTCTACATCGGCGGCCCGTCGGAAAGGGATTTTCGACCCGTTATCCTCGTGGGTCTGGAAGGTCTCGTCACAATTCGTCAGGGCCGCGGCGCCTTTTTGCAGCAAAGTGGCTGGAGTATCCTCGCCGAGAGCTTGGTCAGCACGATCCATGGGCATGGAGAAGTCAAGGATGAAGGAGAGGCAAGGATCTGCGTCGACATTGTACGCATTCTGCTCGCCGTCGCCGAGGCTCAAAGGACGACGGAAGAAACATGGCTCGATCTCATCACCGGCGTAGCAGCATGGGACGTCCCCGATGGCAGCACCGCATGCCTCGCACGGGACGCACACGTGGCCGTTTTGCAGCTCTGCTGCACCGTGCTCGTCCAGGCCAATATGGGCATGCGCAGCCGATACAGGCACTCCATCGGTGCCGTCGCGGGCATCGCGGCACAAGTTCACCGGCAAATTGGCCACTTGAGCGAGTACAGCGAGCAGATGGAGGACGTAGTGGCAACATTGGATAGATTACGATAAAGTACCAAGTTCAGAGCAACTAAAAACAAAAAAAAAACATTGTATTCATGTCTGCCGTGACCCCATCATGACGAGGCGGAAACCGTCTGCGCCGTGCTCCCGACAACGTCTTGCTTCTGACCGCCGCCGCCGCTCGCCTTTGCGCGCCTCTTGCGCGCCCTGCGCACCTCAATCTCCACATGCGCCATTTCCGCCTGCACGCTCGCCAGCCGCGGTATCACGTCCCGCACCGCCCTCCTCGCATGGCTCTGCGCGTCGCGCAGCGCCTGCGGCACCAGCACGCCAAACCACCGAATCGGGTCGTCGCCCCTCGCAGCCGCCGCGTCTTTCCCAACTCCCTCCTCTCCTCCTCCTCCTTCTCTCGTCGACCCAACAACCGCATCATCCTCCTCCGTCACCGTAAACGTAGGCGGGCCCGACTTGTCCTCCACGGCAATGACGACCCGCCGCGACGCCTGCATGCGAGCGTCGTACTGGTCCGGCCCGTAGCGCGCCCCGCGGGGGGCGGAAAAGTTGGCCCGTGCCAGAGAGTGCAGCGTGTCTTGCTGGGCGGCGGCGAGAGAGGCGCGCAGCGTGGCGTGCTGGTCGAGGAGGCCGAGGTAACGCTCGAGGAGCTCGTCGATGGTACGGTCCGCCGCCTCGGACGCCATGGGGGGTGGGTGCGTAGAGGTTGTTGGTGGGCGACTTCTTTTCTTTTTCGTTTTTTTTTAAAGAACAGGGAAAAACTGTGTCAATTTTCAAAGGCGTTCTTGTTTGGGCTGAATCTCAACAGAGCAATGTAGATGGCTGGTGTGTTGATGATACGTGGGAAGCTGGAAATCGTGGGGTGACGTTGAAGTTGGTGGAGCCGCAGGCAGCGACAGAATCGACAATCGCCAGAAGAATAACTACGAGAACAAGGCCTGTCCAATATTTTTACCTGCAAGCCAATGCGCGGACAATCTATTCTTCTTTTTAAAGCTAACAAATATATACATGGTATCTCGTTTACTAAATGCTCAATCGGCACTGCAGCACGCAGTTTACTGCGCCGCCGCCGCCGTCTCTCCTTGGGGCTTGTCCTTGACGTCGCTCAGCTGTCCACCTTCAGCGTTCGTCGTGGTCGAATCACCTGTTGCTTTCGAACTCTTTTGCTTTATACCCTGTCTGAAGCTGTACAGCGGCGCACCGCCTACCCAATTGAGCATGACTAGCGCCGCGAAGCCGTTGATAAGCGCCAGGCACCATCCCACAGTCCCGAACCCGGCGCTCTTGCGCACCATGCCCGACAGCAGCGGGCCGACAATGGCGCCCGCCGCAAACGAGATATTGTAGAGCGCGTAGGCCTGCGCGTACGGCACGGTGGCCGCCTCTTCCCCGGCGTCGTCGCGCCCTTCCTCGGCGGCCCACGAGATTTCCGCCATGAGGGGCGCTACCTGAAGCGCCTCGCCGAGGCCGATGGCGACCAGCAGCCCGCAAAGCATGACTTTGTGGTTGATGGTGTTTTCCGTCACGAAGCGAAAGCACACGAAAAAGGGAACAGAGAACAGGAAACCGCCGGCCGTGAACCAGCGAGGGCCGTACTTGTCACTGAGGCCGCCGAACAGAGGGCCGAGAAAGGTAGGGAGCACGATGGGAAGGAAGATGAGGCCGCCACCGATGGCATTCCAGTGGAAAACGTCATGGACCTGAAGCGGCATGATGGCGTCAAAGGATGTCTGTGTAGCGGATTGAATGATGACGCCAAAGAGGGCACAGAGCATGCGTCGTTTCTTCAACAGTCCCAACATTCCATTTTGTCCTCCAATCGAGAATGCGCCTTTCGATCGTCTCCTTGTATTCCCGCCGGCACCCTCTTCAACGCCGCTAGGCTCTATGCTGGTTTGTCTGGTGGGAGATGTTGGATCTGTGGCTGACGCATCTTGTTCTGCGCTTGATTCGCCTGCTGTCATCTCAGCGGCAGTCTCCGGGGTGGTCATGGACACCGACTCTTCGGAAATCCACTTCCTAGCATCTTTGACCTCTATAATCATCAAGCGCAAGACAATGTCAATGCCAATTAGGCCGAAGCAAATACCAAAGACGGCGTAGTTGCCGGCTCTATCATAGACGATGCCTCCTACCAGCGGACCGAGTAAGATGCCAAGTGTCAGTGCTGTGCTCGTCCACCCCGCAGCACGACCGACGTGGTTTTTATCGACGCTGTCAATGAGAAGCGCAAGGCCGACACTCCACGTCATGGCCGCCGATAGACCTTGTAGGATACGGGCTATTAGTAGCATGGCAATGTTGCTGCTGAAGCAGAGAAGTAGCGTGGCGGCGAGAAGCCACAGAAGACCAACGAGCATTGGAACGCGGCGATTTTGGTATTTATCGGCCATCCATCCCCAGAATGCTGGAATGATATTAGCGGCTACGTAGTGGTGAGGCATGAAGAGGGGTGTAGCGTACGAGATGAGGTGAACAAGGACACGGCAAACACGGCGAGAGAAACCGATACCCAATATTGAACTAAATATGATGGTTAAAAATTATCATGTGTGCATTCGTTTTCAATCATACCTTTGTTAGAAGCGACGCCAATGCGAGACTCGAGCGTGAATGGAATCACGGGGACAACGACGGCATAGAGGAAGACATCCTGATTTACGCTGGTATCGAGAGGGATCGAGTTCCTTGAAATGATTGCTTACGGTGAATACAGCAAAGCTGACGGTGACTGTGATGATTGTCGAGGAGGAGCGAAAGGCCAGCCATGCAGGCGGCTTGTCGCTACCTGACCATGGCCAATGAATCATGTCGAAGAGTGTTTCAAAGAGCGCCGTGCCAGACCAAACTAAATTGCTGGAGCGGGCCAGAATAAACAGCGGGAAGGGCCGAGAGCCTCGTCAGGTCATTGCGGGCCTGACTGAATTTCGCGGTTTCTGCAATGATGCTCGAAGCAGATGTTGCAGATGTTGTTTGAAAAAGGGCAAGTCTTAGCATCTGGTGGGAACCGCCGCAGGGCTGAGGCTTCTCTGGGGCATTGGCCTTTATTAGGTACTTTTATCACTGGCTGTTCTCGCCCATCTTATCCCAAGGGGTGCAGCGCCGACTAGGTTGGGTAGGACCCGCGGAGACCGAGTACCAGTAAGCGGCGGATGCGCGCAGCTGCGAAGCTAATGCGGTGCATAATTGCATCGGGTGTTTGCTCGCGAGTTGAGGTGAGACAAAATGCGAGATGCAAATTTTCGCCTTGCCAAAGATGACTCTTTCGCTGGTAGATGATGCTGGTGGAAGCACCAACAAACTCTGGTTGCGTCGATGTGGGTGTCAACTCCGCCTGCTGTTGATCGAGACATGCTTGCCTGTATAACCCGAGCAAAACTGCCATCTTCTCTGATTTAACTCGCATCTACTCAACTCTTGATAATTCTGTCAAAATTATCTCCGTTTCGATATCATGTTGCAAAAGTGACAGGTTGAAGGCTTTTGACCGCTACCTACTCACTGTCTCAAGCCACCTCTACGCACAGGGCTTTTAGTTATTACTTGTACCAGCACTGTGGACAACTTGGACAGGATGATTCGTCATGACGGCAACCCTCGAGACGCAGAGACAGTATTTCCGATATGTCACCACGTCACGTTCCTCTACAGTGGCGTGTCCTTTTACTGCGTGGTTCCGGAGTTGTCTTGATGTTTAAACGGTCGGCATGGTGCCACCTAATGCGGTTAGGCGAGGATCGCATCAAGCTTCTGGAATTAAGCGGCCGGCATCACTGAGACAAGGCGTGCATTGTCGGGTAAGACGCAGTACTGATAGGGGCCCCATGTTCAATTGTTTATATGCTCTGACAGGCCCGGAGGTCCCAAATGAGCCAAGACGACGCGGCGGCAGAGCGATGTACGGATATAGATAGGCTGGTTGGTTGACTGTTTTTACGGTCGCGAAGAGTGTTCAGGGTGTCATCCGACTCATCCCCGGTGGAGTGGATGCGGCGATCTGCAGCTGGGCGTTTCGGGACCAGTGCTTCTTTCCGACGAGCTTCTATTGTGTGACTTGCAGAAAAACATGAGACAGCCGGAGTTGCAGCAGCTATCAAGGGGTATCTTCCCCTTGAAGGGGCTCGGCGGAAAGGCGAAGCGGCAGGATGGAAGCGACTGCCGCTAGAATATGCAGTTGGGCATCGTCGCAGCGTCGACCGACACCTATACTATTTCTAAATGGAGGGTAGCACAACGTCCGCGGTGAAATACTTATATCTAGCTACCTATTCATCGGTGCTTTGTCACGCCCCCATTGGCGTGACGTGAGGGAAGGTTTTTCTACCCGGCCGGTCGTGCAAGTCCCTTGTTCAAATGTTTCGAGTAACGAAGATGATGCACTGCAGCAGGTAGGCAGCTTTGCTTTGTGTTTCTTTTATTAGCAGCAAACACGTGTATGCAGGTTCCGTATGCAGTGGTTCGAATCGACCGAGGGAGGAGCTGTTCGGAAACAACTGATACTCATGTTATATGTTGCTGTTGCCCCCTGCGCATATGACGGGATGTATTGATTGCGTGCCGACAAGGAGGGTCCTTTTTCTTCGAGTGACGATCAAGCATGAGCAGCGTCGGAGATAGATTCAATGATAATAATAAAGTAAGGCAGCAGCGGAGATGACTGAGTTGAGCGTTATGCTCTCGAGTCGTCCCAGTCGTTCCAAGCCGAAAAGAGAAGCTGAGCCAGTTTCGTTTTACCCCCCATTTTTCTTTCTGCCGAGTGAATGCCTGGGCCACGATGGCCGACCGCCTACCGCGTCGGGATTGCAGTGCGCTGTTTACTCTCTAATTATTAACTTGGCCAGCAGAGCCCAGTAGAGTGGAGCAGGGCCAGGTCGAGAGCGCGCCGTCGACCGGGCCTTTTCAAGGCTTTCGACCAGTGATGTTGAAGTGACTGAGTGAGTGCAGAGTGATGACTGAACTGACTGAGTGATGAGTGGACAGACTTGCGCGGCAATGCGGGCAGGCAACAGGGGAGAGTTTCCAGTGGCTGAAGCTGCCCAGTGGAACGGAGCAGCCAAGACGCATGCTCCAGTGCAGTACGAGTACTGCGACGTGAATTCATAAGGTCTAGGTAAATAGTGAGCGGCGGGTGCCTGTGCCTGCAGGGCTGCCATCCCTACCTTACCTACCTAGGTACCTACATAAATACCTAACGCAAACAGAATCCAAAGCATGGTGTAATCCGTAAAGGGGGGCAGGACAAGAATCAACCAAGATAAATAGTTAGTGCCCTTGTTCCAATGCAGTATCGGCAAAACTTTCGACGCCACACATCGTAGTTTTGCCATTGTTGCTGCACTCTTGTTGCTTGGTTTCCTTGTGATCATGTCAGGTCCAGCGCCAAAGCACAGACTGTCGAACAAGTTTAGATCGAGGCCATCTATAAAAAGTTAATGGCCAATGTGCTAGGTAGGTACCTTGGTAGTCAATTAGCGGCAGCACAATCCCATGTTATCCTGAGGGTTGGTGAACAATGTTGGTGCTCACAAGTACCGGTACATTGCGGCCTCGCGCAAACGCGACAAGGCAACCGCCGATCAAAGGTAGCCGGTACTTACTATGTAAGGTAACAAGCCCCCAAGCCAAGGTAACCAGTCTTTCTTTGGTGCTCGTCACTGGCCACAGGCGTCCCGTCTGCTATCACGACCGACCCTCTCGCCTCTCCCACCCACCTTTGCTTTGGGCCTTTACTCTGGGTCTTTCGGCGTCGACAGACTCTCCAACACCCACCCCCAGTCAACCTAATCACCAAATCTCCTTCCGAAAAGCACACTGTCTCGTCTTTTGGTCGTCTTTGCTACTCCCCTCTCCTTTCTTTTCTCCTTATTCACAGCGATCGTCTTTTCTTCATTTCCACCCTCCCGCCAAACACGCGTCGCTGGCCCTAACGCTTCTCCACGTAGCCTGTCTGTCGCTGTTGCTCTTGGTGCTATCGCTATCGCTGTCGCTGTCGCTGTCGCTGTCGCTGTCGCTGTCGCTGCCGCTGCCGCTCCAACTCCTCACCTCTCCCTCCCCCCGACGCTTCGCGATACACACAGTCCTCCTTCCAAGGAGCCCCAGATCTGAACCATGGCCGTCGTCGCAACCATCAAGTATGCACCACCTCGCCACCAACATCTGCTTGCTCGTCTTCTATGCTCGTATGCTGGTCTTCGTCCGCCTCAGTCATGGTGCTGTATTCCTCGTCGCACCATGATGCCGCGGCCATTCTGCAACGCGACCCTGCCCCTCATGTGCGCTGAGGACATCACCAACGGCTCTCGCGACTGCGAGACGACGACTGGCATCCTGAAATTTTTCTCGCTATATCTCTACCTACACTTGGCTAATCTTTGCAATTGCTCTCAGATGCGTTGTTGTCGGAGACGGTGCCGTAGGCAAGACCTGTCTGCTCATTAGCTATACCACGAACAAGTTCCCTTCGGAATACGTCCCTACAGTTTTCGATAATTATGCCGTCACCGTCATGTACGTTCTCTTCTTCTCAACATATTATCCTCGCTCTACGCTTCTCGCCGTGATACCGCGAGGGGACTTTTTTCTCTCGATAGCTCCCAGCGAGCTTTGATCCCGGCACTTGGACACCCATGCTCACTCACCCTTGGCGGTGTACAAGCGGCAGGGTTCCGAGAACATGGCTGGAGTCTTTTGCAGCCACGCTTTGATGACACCACACGCCAATCTCAGGTAATGACGCTAACGGCTTGTTCTACTCTACTACAGGATTGGCGATGAGCCGTACACGCTTGGGCTGTTTGATACTGCTGGACAAGAAGATTACGATAGACTGCGACCGCTGTCATACCCCCAGACTGATGTCTTCCTCGTCTGCTTTAGCGTTACGTCACCCGCCTCGTTCGAAAACGTCCGCGAGAAGTGGTTTCCCGAGGTCCATCACCACTGCCCCGGAGTCCCTTGCCTCATTGTTGGCACCCAGGTCGATCTACGCGACGATCCCAGCGTACGGGAAAAGCTAGCCAAGCAGAAGATGTCGCCTGTGAGAAGGGAAGACGGCGAGCGCATGGCCAAGGACCTGGGCGCCGTTAAGTACGTCGAGTGCAGTGCGCTGACGCAGTACAAGCTGAAGGATGTGTTTGACGAGGTACGCACCCAAGTTTCCACACCATACAGGACACCGGCAACTAACGAAGAGGCCACAGGCCATCGTCGCGGCGCTGGAGCCCCCCGCACCAAAGAAAAAGTCTCACAAATGTCGCATTTTGTAATCAATCATACCCCCGCGAAAGTGGCTGGCCGACCGCTGGCGTCAAGAGGTGTGCGCGCTTGAATACCTGAATAAAGGCCCGTTCTAAGAAAGAGAGCGCCAACGATTGAGACTGGCAGAATGATACGATTGGGACGGCATGGAAATGAGGGCGTGCAGCAACGTGTGACATGTTGGCCGGAGTGCGCTCAACAACTGACGAGGCTGCCCAACTGGACAGCCAATGCAGCAGCGTGTGGCGGACGGCACAACCACAGCGCAATGCCATTGCTTTTTTTTCTTTTTCCTTTCGCCACAGATCTATATATGCTGCTTGTTGTTTTTGCTTTTCTTTTGATGGTTTTGACCAAGTGGGCTCGATGGATGGCAAACAGGCGAGCACATGCTTTTCGATAGGACAGTTGTTTTCCACTTTTTTTTATTCTTCTGGCGACCGGAGTGCAATTTTATCTGTTTTACACTGTTTTGCATCTAGGTTTTTTTGTAACAAGATGGTAGAAGAGAATTGTATTTTGCCAGACAAACACGTCAGAATCGCGGGTCAAAGTTGTTTTGTACAAGTCGAAGAGCAAGCCAGATTAGCAAGCTGAATTGGTGTCGTTTTTTGGACGAAACGTTTCATTCTCGACGATGTGGCGTAGATGGCTTGCGTACACCGCACACGGGCGGAGCATGTAAGTCATCTGCCTAAATGAATTTATTAAAACTGAATGTAAGGGAAGATCAGTAAAGAAAATGCGCGTGACCAGCTTGCCTCACGCTTTCTTAGCGAACTGTTTCTTTAGATTTCTGGTTTTTTTTTTTTTTTTCAAACCAGAATGCAGACATATGATTGTATACAAAGCCTGAATGAACAAGAACATGTTTTTACTGATCTCAACCTTTCAGCAGACCAGCCAAAACCAAACGGCTCACACTCTGCTGCCGAGGCCTGACATGACCTGCCGTAGGACTTTTTTCTGCCAGACAAATTGATAGTCGAAGAGGAGGAGTTCTTTCCTGGCCCCGTCGGCAAACTTTGGCGGATTGCCGGCGGCCGGATCCGAGTTCGCTGGATCCGGCGGCTGGGGATAAGCCCAAGCCCAAACCAAGCTCAAGCCCACCCACCACCAGCCAAGACGAAATACCCGCCACACCCCGCACGCCGGCGACCGCGGAGAGCGACCTCCGATACGGAAGCTGGCACTGGCAAAGCTGGGGAAGGGAAGCGCGGAGAATTTAAGTAGACGATGGTCGCAAGTGCTTTCTCTTTCAGCTAATGTCTGACTTTTCTTTTTATCGGCTGATTATACCTTTTGACAGACAAAGAAGAGTGCCGATCACTTGATAACATCGGCAGCCCCGCCACTGGAAGCAGTTAGATAACGGTGCATTCGCAGAGTTGCAATCTCGGCCGTGCCGCTCAACTTTAAGACTGATTTGAAAAGGAAAAAGAAAAGGCAGACACACTGTATCGACACTTTTCCCCTACAGTCTTTACAATTACTGCAGCTCAAAGATCTTTGCTACCATGCGCGCTTCTGTGTTGGCCAGCTTGGTGCTCTGCACCAGCCTATCACTAGCCTGCGGCGGCCACGACGATGATAGGCAATGGACCAAGGAGGAGCTGGAGGAGCTCGAATACAAATGGGGATACGATGTAAGTCGGACACTGACCACACCGTGTAGCTGTATACTTGCGAGTGGAACAGGAATTGACTGGCACAGTGGACGTTTTCCGGCATCGGCACCTTTGCTCATCTCGACTACGTCAAGTGCCTGACCAACCCAGCTGAGCGTTACGACATTGCCATTGTCGGCGTTCCCTTTGACACGGCTGTCTCCTACCGACCAGGTGAGGACCTTTCTTCCTTGACTAGTTTGCCTAGTCTGATTGGTATTCATCGTGCTGACGTGATGGTACAGGCGCCCGATTCGGTCCTCGCTTCATCCGCGCCGCCTCGGGTCGCCAGATTGGCTATCGCAGCTACAACCCGCGCGCCAACATCAACCCGTATGATAACTGGGCCAAGATTGTCGACTGCGGCGACATCCCCATCACTCCCTACGACAATGTCATTGCGCGCGAGCAGATGACGCAGGGGCTCAAGGAGCTCGGCCGACACCGCACCGTGTCGTCGGTCAGCGACAAGCCCAAGCTCATGCTGCTCGGCGGCGACCACAGCCTGACCCTGCCGGCCCTGCGCGCACTGAATGAGATTTATGGCCGCCCTGTGCGGGTTCTTCACTTTGACGGTAAGTCTTCTCTACATGCCACGTCGTTTTGCGCCATCGAGAGGGACAATGCTAATACTGACACTTGTGCACGCACAGCTCACCTTGATACCTGGGATCCTTCCAAGTACCCCGCGCACTGGGGCTCGACGCACTTTACTCACGGCTCCATGTTCTGGATGGCCAACAAGGAGGGCCTGCTGTCCAACGCATCCTCGGAGCCGTCGGTGCACGCCGGCCTGCGGACGCGGCTGAGCGGTACCGACTTGGCCGACCTCGACGACGACACAAGCCAGAACTGGGTGCGCTTTTCGGCCGACGAGATTGACGAGATTGGCACCAAAGGCATCATCAACGGTATCATGAGCGCACTAGGCACCGAAGATCCGGTGTACCTCTCCATCGACATTGACGTGCTGGATCCCGCGTTCGCGCCCGGCACTGGCACCCCCGAGCCCGGCGGCTGGACGACGCGCGAGCTGATCCGGATTCTGCGCGGCATCGAGGACCTCAATTTGGTCGGTGCCGACGTCGTCGAGGTTTCCCCCGCGTACCAGGGCAGTGGCGAGGAGACGTCCCTGGCAGCGGCGCAGGTTGCGTACGAGATTTTGAGCTCCATGGTGAAGAAGGGCATGCAGAGCATGGCCAAGGAGGGCGAGGCGGCTGCCGCGGTGGATGATGTCAAGGATGAGCTGTAGGGGCGAGGCAGGCACTTGCAAAGAAATGTAGTATGAAATTGTAACAGTGTGAAAATGATGCATAGAATTGATGGAGCGAGCGAGGAGTTGGCGGTAGCAGAGAGAATTTGTCTTGGGTGCGATGACTGTTGTTGGCTTGCAGTTAGCCGCTATAAAAAGAAGCATTTCAAACACAGATTGATACAGTGAAAGTTCAGGAGCATCCGTACCGATCTTTACGATGAATCAGACCGGCCACGGACAAGAAGAGTCACGGAGATTAAAACAACCTCGTCTCATAGGTGATACAGAGGATAGGTTCCTGCTGAGCTGGCCAGTACTCGTTCTTGTTTCAGTGTGATAAGGAAGGATGCAAGGGCGCGGTCGGAGCTTACACCGCCCGACCAAAGTTGCCTATTGAGTCACACCCCGCCGCGCCTAACCCTAGTATTTGGGCCAGCTGCCAATTTGCCCTTCACCCCTCAACCCCGCCATATTTACTCTGGAGCTTTGAAAGAAAGATCCAAAGAAAATTGTCTCCCGCAAAGAGATACCCGAAATTGATCAACACGAATCAGACACATACACTCGAGACCTTGAAACCCGGATTACCACCGCCACCGCCATCGCCACCACCGCAATGGCCGCCGTTCAGGAACTCGCTGAGCGGGTCAAGGGCAGCGGCGACATCTGCTACGTCGACACTGATGTCGGCGTCGACGAGCCCACCGCCGATGGCACCGAGGCCAAGCCCTTCAAGACGCTTCCATTTGCCTACATTCAAAAAATTGACAACCCCGGCACGCAGTTCCTCTCACGCGCCTCCGTCACGGGCGCCCTGGCCGATGGCGAAGACCCCGCAGCGCGCCTGACATGGAAGGAGCCTGCCAAGAGCGCCGTGAAAAAGGCCCAGAGCGTGCTCGACATCCACAAGAAGAAGCTCGTCAAGCAGCAAGCCGCACAGGCAGCCGAGGACGCCAAGAAGAAGGCGCGTCTCGACAACCTCGAGGCTGCCAAGAAGATTGTCCTGACCGAGGATGCCTCGCTGCCCAAGGCTGTCAAGATGGGCATTGCCAACAAGGACGTCAAGCTCGGCGACGGCGAGACAAAAGGCGAGCGCGTCAAGGTGTCGGGCCGCATTCACCGCCTGCGCGCCCAGAAGCAGGCCACCTTCATCACTCTGATTGACGGATACGGCCACCTCCAGTGCGTGCTGCAGGCCGGCGACCTGACCAAGACGTACGACGCCCTTACGTTTGCCCAGGGTACCTCGCTGACGCTCTACGGCGAGATGCGCAAGGTTCCTGACGGCCAGCAAGCCCCCGACAACCGCGAGCTGCACGTCGACTACTACGAGGTCATTGGCACCTCGCCCGGCGACGAAGAGGCCATCACCAACAAGGTCTCCGTCTCCCAAAACCAGTGGGACCAGGGCATGCTTGACAACCGCCATCTGGTGCTCCGCGGCGACAACGCCGCCTCGCTGATGAAGCTGCGCTCGCAGGTCGAGTGGGCTTTCACCAAGACTTACAACGACATGAAGTTCGTCAAGGTCTCCCCTCCTGCGCTGGTGCAGACTCAGGTCGAGGGCGGCGCCACTCTTTTCAAGGTTCCCTACTACGATGAGGAGGCCTACCTCACCCAGTCCTCCCAGCTATATCTCGAGACGGTTCTCCCCAGTCTCGGCAACGTCTACTGCATTGAAAAGTCGTTTCGTGCCGAAAAATCGCTGACTAGACGCCACTTGTCCGAGTACAGCCACGTTGAGGCCGAGCTCGACTTTGTCACTTTTGATGAGCTTCTCGAGCATCTCGAGGAGCTCATGTGCCGCGTCATCGACAGCGTCCTCGCCGACCCCGAGACGGCTGCGTTCCTCAAGGAGCTCAACCCCACCTTTGCCCGTCCCGCGCGCCCGTTTATGCGCATGAAGTACAGCGACGCCATCGACTGGCTCAACGCCCAGGACCCTCCCATCCTCAACGAGGAGGACAAGCCGCACGTCTTTGGCGACGACATTGCCGAGGCGGCCGAGCGCAAGATGACGGATGCCATCAACCGCCCCATCTTCCTCACCCACTTTCCCGCCGAGATCAAGGCCTTTTACATGAAGAAGGACCCCCAGGACAGGCGCGTCACAGAAAGTGTCGACTGCCTGATGCCCGGCGTTGGCGAGATTGTTGGTGGCTCCATGAGAATGACGGACCTGGACGAGCTACTTCAGGCCTACAAGACCCAGGGCATTGACTCCAAGGACTACTACTGGTACACTGACCAGCGCAAGTACGTATTTGCAGAAGCATTTTAAACATCAGTGTAAAAAAGATGACATGACTAACAAGTTTAGGTACGGTACCTCCCCTCACGGTGGATACGGTCTTGGTTTGGAGCGCTTCCTCGCCTGGATGGCTAACCAGCACACTGTCCGCACAACATGCCTGTACCCTCGCTTCATGGGTCGCTGCAAGCCGTAGATGCATAAGTTTAGATGTGCTGTTGAGCTATGTTATGAATTGTTGGAGATGAAGTGGAATTATGGAGGACCAGAAAAGGCATACGAGGAGGATGTGACGACAGAAACCGACGGGTCTAGACAGATCGACACCCTAGAACTGCCATTCAAAGACTATTTATTCTGATAAACTATGCTGCGTTTTGGAGGTGGTGAAGCTAGTTAATATCAGTCTCGGGCTTAAATCATGAGCCTGGCCACATCCATCTTGAAAGCAGCAGAGAGATCCTGCTTGACCGCGGCAGAGCTGCTCATCTTGGTGTTTGCCGCAAAACCCTGCTTGCTGCCGCCGCCCAAAACAGTGATCTTGCTGATAACACTCTTGGTTACGTAGCCAAAAGTTCCGTTGCCCTGGAGCACGCCGTCTTTGTAGGCAAATTCAATGAGCGTCGTCTTGCCGTGCTGGTCCGCCGACTCGCCGTCGTCCAGGTACAGGTTGCCGGCCGCCGCGCCGTCCTCGTCGAGCGCCACCAGGAGCTCAAAGTCCTGCTCGCGGACCTCGGCCGTCGTCATGCCCGACCGCGTGCGCAACGGTGTAACGGTGCCGCCGCGTAGCAGCAGCGGCAGGTCGTCGAGCTGCTGGTCCGGGCGGACGACGGTGCGGCCCTCGCCGACGACTTTTTCGTGCGTGTAAAAGTCGTAGAAGACGTCGCGCGGGAGATAGAAGCGAGCATCGGTGCTGTTCTCGTCAATGACGGGCGCGACGAGCAGCGACGGTCCGTAAAAGAATTGTGCGTCGAGGCCGTACGTGGCCGCGTCGTGCGGGTACAGGAAGAACATGGGCTGGAGGCAGGGCGCGCCGGCGACGGACTGCGCGTGCAGGGCCGTGTAAAAGTAGTCGAGCAGGCGGTAGCGAATGTCAATAGCCTTGCGGGCGGCGCGTGCAACCGACGGCCAGCGGTAAAACTCTTGCGGTGCCTGCCCGATGGCGTTGTGATTGCGGTAAAAAGGCTGGAAGGCGCCGAGCATGGCCCAGCGCGCGCAGAGCGCCTCGGTGGTGTTGCCGCCAAAGCCGCACACGTCGGAGCCGACGACGGGGACCTGGAAAAAGGCAGCAAAGGCGAGCATGCCGCGGATGCTCCAGAGGTAGTGGTCCCAGGTCGACACGTTGTCGCCGAGCCAGTGGCTGACGTGCCTGCCGGCGCCGGCAAAGGTCGAGCGCGTGATGACGAGCGGGCGGAGCGCCGGGCGGCGCGCCACCATGGCGGCGCGCGAAAACGACGACATCATGCTACCGTAGAGGTTGTGCGTGTCGTACAGCGTCAGGCCGTTGGCGTGGACAAGGTCCGGCCGGGCGGTCTTATTGGGCAGCCCGCCGTTGTGGTTGTTGATGCGGTACGGCGGGAACAAGAGGTCGCGGCCGGGCAGGCCCTTGTGGCGGACCGCTGTTGCCGTCTCCTCGTTGTCGCTCATGACTTGCTGCTGCTGCTGCTGCTGTGAAGGACCGAGCTTGCGGCGGCGGTGCGGGTTGTCGCAGGGAAACACGCAAAAGTTGGAGGGCTCGTTCATGTCGATCCAGAGGTAGTCAATGTCGACGCCTGTCTCGGGGGAGAAGAACTCTGCAAACTCATTGGTCCAGTACGAGGACGTGTTGGCGGCGAACCAGTCCGGATACGCGGCAGGACCCGGCCACACGACGCCGCGGTAGACATCGCCCTTGAACATCATAAAGGCATTGCTGTCGACGCCCCGGTGAAACGGCGCGTAGTCTTTGGCGGCCACGGCAGGGTCGACCATGACGACGTACTTTTGGCCATTGTCATGCAAGTCCTTGATAAAGCTCCGCACTTTATCGAGGGGGAAGTTTTTGGGGTCGAGAGAAAAGACCTGGACATTGATGTGAGTGAGGACTTCTCCGAATAGATGATTGGTGGTGGACAAGACTTACGGCACGGCCCTCCATGTAGTCGATATCCGTCCACATGGTCTCGAGAGGGATTTTGGCGGCACTATAGTTGGCTACGACCTCGGTCACCTCGTCAATATCAACGTATCCCCATCGGCAGTTGTGGAAGCCGAGGCCAGAGTAGGGCGTGAGGGCCGGAAGGCCGGCGACCTGTGCGTACTGCTTGCTGACGTCGATGGGTGACGGGCCGGCGAGGAAGTAAAAGTCAAAGACGCCACCAATTGTGTTGTACTCGAGATACTGACCGCTGGCATCGCGGTCGATCCTGATGTCCATGCCGTTGGAGTTGAGCAAAAAGACGCCGTGCGTGCCGCCGCCCTCGCGATGGTCAAAGTACACGGGATGACTGCCGTACAAGTTCTGATTCTGGCCGACGCCGGGATTGTCCAGGTTCCATAGGGTCCGGGTGTAGTCCGTCGTCGGGAGCCGCATGCTGTCCGTGTGCTCGCCGAGGCCGTATAGGTTCGGCGCGGCGGGTAGTCGTGTGCGGAGGCGCAGGTACTGCGACTCAAAGACGAGGGGCGCGGCGGCCGAGTCGAACAGCACCTCGCCCGTCGCGGTGCGCGAGACAGTAAAGGAAAATGGGTTGCTCTTGTAGTCAAACTTCAGGGCCGAGGATGTGCAGTCTACGCCGCCCGAGGGCGGCCGGGGGAAGACAGACTTGGGCACCTGGTAGACTTGCTCGTCGGCGTCGATGATTTGGACGTGAATGCGCTCGACTGCGAGGGAGTGTCAGACAAGAGGGCCTCGATACAAGTGTCCGTGTGCACGGCTTACCAGTGTCGTAGCTGACGACGAGCTTGAGATGCTCGAGGTCGTTGCCAAAGGCGTTGCAGGCTTTACCCGCGAGCTTCAAGTCGGCCGTGAGGCCATGGGCAGAGGTCTGGACGTTGGCAGCCTTGTAGCCCGGGCACTTGTCCGCGGCCGAGTTATCGGCAACGGCTGCGCTGGCCACCGCGGCCAAGCTCGCATGCAGAACAACGAGGATGATGCCCTTCATTGTGGTTGGGTCAGAGGTCGGCAGGTGTCTATGAAGAAGACGTCAACAGCTCTGGGATGCAAGAATCTCTGTGTGAGTAGTTGACGAGTCCGATTGGGGCAATCTGCAGGACACGGCACAAAATCAAAACAAAGGCCATCACGAATGTTACCCGGTTCCAGTGCTACCTTCCTTGGCTGCTGGTACCTTATTACCCCTCATCTCATCCGATGGACCAGCGCCGGAGAAGGCAGGGAAGGCGGAGAGCTTTCCGATTGCCTAATATGAGTTTTGGCCGGGGAATCAATTCGGTCCTATTCGGATGCGCTACTGGAGGGGCCAGAAAGGGGCCAGAAAGGGGCCAGAAAGGGACCACGATGGCTCATTCCAGTGGCCTGTTTTTGGTGGTGATGGGTTCATCATTTTGCTGCAACTAGGCGGAGACGGCGCGGGGTCTAGGATTACTAAATATTTGCACTTTGTTGCTGAATACAGCTATTGAAGACGGAAGCGTAGGCTGTCTCTGAAAATGAGAAAACTTAGCTTTGCTTTTTCGGTTCTTCATATTTTTGTTGTTTTTCGTCTGCTTTCCATCTCCGTCGCTTGGTCGCTTGTTTCTGCTCTTTTTCCTCTTCTTGTTAAATAGTCTTTAATACTAGTCACTCTCATCATTATTTCGACCTATACAAAGAAATTATTCTCGGTATATATTCAATTCAACTTGATCAAGTCTACATGCAACCGATTTTCGCATCTTTGAGCTCCTTATTCAACTGCAAGGGAGCGCTGATGTCGGTCCGGCAAAAGTACACTAATTAGACGGGACGGCTAGGCGGATAGAATCACCGATGCGCGGGACCGATTTCCCTTTGGTGTGGGGTTACAAGGTACGTCATATGTGTATGGATAGATGAGTATAGGCACCCGATATGAAGGCAATACGTATAATACATTGGAGCCAGTCATATGGCGACATGCGGGCTAGTTGACCAGTCGGCGGCCTCAGCTTCGTGCACCATCAAAGGACCAAGAATCACGACAAATACCTTGCAAAGACCAAAAACCCGCACATTGAGAAACTTGACGCCCGTTTCGAACGGCTGTGGTGAGTCATTCCTGTCCGCCCAAGTCAGGGGCGTTCTGCCAGGCACCCCGTTCGAGATGCAAGGTCCTGCCTTGTGTTTATCAGTAACCGAGTCGTACGAGGGTGACCTCCTCCTTGCAACACTTTTGACAACACCCAAGACATGCATATTGCCATGGTGCAGCGAAGAAGAAAAAAAGTTGGCATGTGCCAGAGGATGTTTTCACCTCATTGGGCAATGGTGCAAACGGGATTCATTGCACATAAAACAAGGACTGTAGCAGCTGAGCAAGCCTCAGAGTCAGCCAAGGCGCTCAGCACCAACCTTTTTCGAAGCCACAGCTGTTTGGAAGATCAATAGTCGGTTGCGTCGACCTCGGCAAATCGTCTCTCGTGGCTCCGATTTGTTCTTGATGCGTATGCGCAATGCATGTCCGACTTGGGGCTTTCGTCATCTGGCACCCAACTTAACGGACCCATGAACCCGGACCTCTCATGTCAGACTACTGACGGCGACGAGCAACAGGTATTTGCGTGCATTTTAAAGTTGTCGGCAAAGTACTCCGTGTGTTACGCTTGTGCTTCTGCATGCAGGCCCGATAAGTCCCGCCGAGGCCTGACTATAGACTGGCGTTGCGTTCATCCCTACCGTGTGTTACGTGTGTCGAGGCTGCCTGATGAGCATACCTTTACAAGATCCAGAAGGCTGCGGCCGCCAAGGCTGAAACGCAAGACTGAATTCATAGGCTCAACTTTGTCTACGCAACGTTCTTGCCCAAGTTAAGCTACTAACTGCGCCCCAGCCGTGGGGGAGGGGTCGCTCGTCAGCCTCAGCCGCGTGACAACCTATTGATGATGAAAACACTATTTACACTTTCCTCTGTGGCTTGTAAAAAGGCAACCACACAAAACGGCCGTTTTGCTGCGAGGTACTTGCTTGTGAGGCCTCTTGACTGACTTTGCTGGCCCCGGTAGTTCCGGCCTGTAGCTGTCTGGTTTGCAACGGCCAATTCGCTACAATAACGTTATAGATGTCTTGGCGGAACTTGGGTAACCTGATCTGTCCGACGTCAAATATCATTGACTCGAGTATCATGAGATGAGAATGATCTGTGCTGTTTATTCAGAGCTGCTCCACGTGCCCTATATACTCAAGTGCCTCACTCTGTCCCTTCTTCACAATGGTGGGTGTGAGCCATTCACGACAACGGACACCGAGCAACTACAGTCGGGCGGCATCAGAACGCACATTGACCCCTTCCTTTTGACTGTTTCGCAAAACACCCAAGCCTACAATACCTTGGTGTTCTGGAAAAAGTAGAGGAAAAAGACCGCTGCGCATTTGTGGTGGCGCTGCACATACTAGCCGCCTTACGCCTTACAAGATGGTGTGTGAGCGTGGCACTGGCCGGCCACCACAAATGCTCACAGAAACCGAGAGGTATATCACTGCATCACCTCTGTTATCCTCGCACTTGTTCATTTCATCTCTTATTTTAATCCACAACCAGTTTCCATCATTGCATGATTTTCTGTCTCTTAATTCATTACCCATATCTTTCCATCTGTTCTTCTAGTATTTCCCCTTCGGGGTCAAGTCACAACACAGCCTTGGCTATCCGTGATACATACCATTCACAGAATCATGCCTCATATTAGAACACAGTGCTCCACAGGACCTACATCACAGAGGCAACAATACCAACAGCCGCAGTATAACCAACAAAACATGGCTACCAACCAGCAGAGCCAGCGTCATGCACAGCACTATGCACATCAGCATATGCAGCAGGCTTCCCGGCACAGGGAAAACAGAGACAGGGGTGTGGATCCATCGATACCAACATCGGAATCCGATACCGACCAACCTTCGGTATACATGTCAGACGTACGAAAGATGGCGCCAGCCGACAAGGCGATGGAGTCGTTGACGACGTACCATGTTACCAAACTCGTCAAGAAGCCCCTTACCATGATTGAGCGCAGCCTTAATGTGGCAAAGCCATGGGAGAAGGCCGATATCGTCAGAAGAGACAGTCTCTCTCAGGATGAAATCTTGGAGCGCCTAGACGAGGCCAGCAGAAAGAATACCAAAGATATACGGGCTCGAATAGCCAAGTATCCAGAGGCGTTGCGGGTTCAGGTTGACAAAGCGACCAAAAATCGCGAAAAGAGTGAGAGGGACTGTCGCTTTGTTTGGGAGCTGGTTCAGACTGACGACGAGCTGGTGCCGCTCCCACCCAATACAGAGGCCTCGGACCACGAAAACCCGGATGTCAAATACAAGGGGTCATCGCGGAGACATGAAGCCAAGCGCAAAGAAATGACAAACTCTGCAGTGTGGAGCGATTCATCTTCAGCAACCGGCAAGAGACGTTCGGATAGGGTGGCCGTGACTCTTTATTTCAAGCGATCTCCAGCACCTGGACAGAACCCAGTGGCATTGTACAAGCAGCTGAGAAAGCGTGTTCATGAAGCACCTCCGAGACGTGACACCCCGCCAAAGACTGTCCCTGTTCCACAGAACGAGGCACCAGCATACGAGCCTGTCCCAGTCGCAGACGAATACACGCCCCCAGTGCATCACGGTACACGGCCTCCGCCACCTGTGCCTCACAACACAAGGCCCGCGCCAGTACCGCAACCAAATCCTCGCCCAGTTGGTGTATCATTTGGGAGCCAACAGCTACCAAAGGTGTCTGACTCGCAACAGGATCCTCGACTCAAACAGGCGGCTCCGTCTGTCCCGCCTTACACAGATCCGAGAGCGCACCAACCTACGCAAGCTTATCAACCTACTTCAATACACAGTGACTGGACAGCACAAGCTGCGCAGTATGCTCAGGCTTCTCGGCCCATCCCTCCTCACACAGAGCCGAGAGCGCAACCTACGCAAACTTACCAGCATGCTTCTCTACACAATGACCTGAAAGAACAAGCTGCGCAGTATGCCCAGGCTTCTCGGTCCATCCCTCCTCACACAGATCCGAGAGCGCAACCTACGCAAGCTTATCAACCTGCTTCACTACACAGTGACTCGACAATACAAGATGCGCAGTATGCCCAGGCTTCTCGGCCCATCCCTCCTTACACAGAGCCGAGAGTGCAACCTAGGCAAGCTTACCAGCCTGCTTCACTACACAGTGACTCGACAGCACAAGATACGCAGTATGCCCAGGCTTCTCAATCTGGTCCGCTTCATACAGAGCCGAGAGTGCAACCTACGCAGACTGCTCAGACCGCTCAGTATGATCCAGTTCACGGGGAGCCGAGCGGCGGTCCTACTCAGTCTGGTCAGCGTGCTCATCATCGCAGCGAGCCGAAGCCCAAAGCGCAGCATCCGCGGTCTTCTCAGCCTCCTCCCATGTACACAGATCCGAGAGCCCGGCCCGCAGAGGTTCCTCCGCCATCTCAGTCCCACGCGGCGAAAGTGCAACTCCCACAGGCCGCTCAACTCCATCACAATATGAAACCGAGGCATCGGTCGGAACAGATCTATGAGCAGACGCAGCAGTCTCGACAGCAAGCTGTGCCTCAGCGTACCCCAAATGTGCCGTCGCGCCCGGCTGTTCATACAGCCGAGCCAGCACATTACCAAAGTCGCGGTGCAAGCTTAAATGGGAATCCTGCAAGTATTCTCCATCTCTGGAACCAAGCTGCTGGGGAACGCCGAGCCCGCAGGCAGAGTCCTCGTCGCACTCACAAGGTGCCAGAATCCGGAGAGTCGACTGCATCTCACTATGATGATGAAGAGGAGATATTTAGCGACTCAGGCGCGTCGATGGAGTCTGCGTCGCAGTACACTTTTGTGACGGCCAGCCCAAAGCCGGTCCCTGCAAGACCCAGAAGTGACTCTACTGCTCGGGTGAGACCGATGAATGGGACTTCTTCGGCGGGTACAACACGGACCGTGAGAGACCGTTGGGGGGGCAGCCCAGGTGATGCCCGGCTGCCAGATTCAAAACTCAACCCCAATGGACCAGGCCGTCCCCATACTCGGGCGCCTCAAGTAGATACGAGGGCTTCGCGAGGTACTGAAAAAGCTGCGGAAATGCATTCAACGTATTCGGACATGGAAACGCTCGATCCGCAGTCGTGGGGCAACGTACACTCCAGAGGTGACGACTGGCGGTCCGCACAAGCGCAAAGAAGCCCTGAAATCGCGACTGATCATTGGGAAGACCTCATTTACTCCGACTCGGATGAAGCAGACGAGCCAAGGGGGCCAAGCCGGCAGTTTAGCTGGCAACGCGAACCTCGAGATCGCAATGGTGGACGAGAGTCCGCTGGCAGTGGCGGGGGTGGGCGGCGGTCGATGCCCCGTGGACCCGCGCCACGTGGAAACCGATAAATAATGCCATGTACGGATGGATATACGATCGTGCTTTTCTCGTTTGAAATTTTGTTGTTTTCCTAGGCCACATGTTTGAGACTTGGAAGCAGAACTGAAGAAGGGCCACCGGCACCCAGCGATTGGCCCTGGACTCACATTGCTGCGAAAAACTGTTTACGAGTTTTTCGCTCTGGCAGATAATGAAATTGTCATGGACTTTTACCTTGGTATGCGTAGTAGTCTTCGTGATGTCGTCGCAAGGATGGTTCACTAGCCTCAGGGGCTAACCAAGACTTTTAGTAGATGAGCATCCACCGATAGGGCTCGACGGTGGGATGTGCCAAGCTTCAGCCAAGCCCGAGTTTGATTCATCCATGTCACCGAAGGCGGCAGCATGTTTATCAAACTCATGAATCACGGATGGCACGAAGAATATGACTCGGGTACCAGCTTCTCAATGAGAAGCCGCATAATCGAGAGTACCATGGAACATGCCCGCTGATCCCTACCATTGGGCAGCTGGTGGCTGTGAAACCACGCTGCAACGGCTGGCTTGGCATTGCCATTGAAACAGAAGTAGGCATTGCTCTTTTGAAAAAGACGATCTTCACGATCCTCAAAAGGACCGAAAACTGAAGGAGCGCAAACACGCATACTCCAGTTTTAATTGGTTCGTCGGATTATGTCTCGGTGCACGCGTCATCAGTCTACGTGGAACATTCAGGTCGAGGCTGGTGCACGTGACGCAATGAGTCCGAGACAAGACCAAGAGCCATCTTTAGGCTCATACTCGCGTACGGATTACACGGGACGCGGTGTATCTGTCCATTGATCTTGCTCTCCAAATGTGCAATTATGACACCTAAATCAACTTCGAGATTTATCATTTTCGCGGTGGTTTTCTTGTTGATATGGTGGACCTTCCTCTGGCCCTTGACCAACACGGCCGGTCTTCACGAGATTGCGAGCGTCGCGCTTCCACCTCTCGACTTTTTAACAGCCACATCGGATCGAAAACAGAAGCACGCGCAACATTATGCGTCTCAGGAAGCGCGTCAGTTTTGTGAGGCGCATGGCTATACCACTTATACGCCTAAACGTACATCCGGCGAGCGCAAAGTCTATGACCTAATGATGGTCAACACTGAGCTTGATTTTCTCGAAATTCGACTCCATGCGCTATACGACTACGTTGACTACTTCGTCATTGTCGAATCTCCAAAGTCATTTCAGGGCGACGCAAAGACGCTCGTGATTGCAGATAATTGGGATAGATTTCGCCGCTACCACGATAAGATGATATACCACGAATTAACATTTCCAAAGTCGTTTAACCCTAAAAGGGCATGGGACTACGAAGATCTACAACGAGACGCAATGTTCGATCAAGCTATGAAGTCATTGACCGGGCCGAAAGCGCCCATGGAAGGCGACGTTATTGTTGTCTCCGACGTCGACGAGATTCCCCGACCCGAGTCGTTGCTCGTTCTTCGCACCTGCAATTTCCCGCGACGTCTTACGCTCTCCTCCAAGTTCTATTACTATTCGTTCCAATTCTTGCATACGGGACCGGAGTGGCAGCATCCGCAGGCGACATTCTACCAAGGATGGCGCACCATCAAGCCTACCAACCTGCGCAACGGCGACGGTGGTCTGCCCTGGTTCCGCAACCAGGAAAAGGGCGTCCTCAAAAATGCTGCGTGGCACTGCAGCAGCTGTTTTGCTACCATTGAGCAATTTCTCAACAAGATTGCCAGCTTTTCCCACGGCTGGATGAATGACGAAGAATACAGAGATAAGGATAGAATCGCCGACGCGATACGACACGGCAGGGATGTTTGGGACAGAGATCAGGACCAGTTCTACAAGGTCGAGAACAATAAAGACATGCCGCCGCTGGTGCTTCAAGAATCGGAGCGGTTTGGCTACCTGACGAATCGGGATGGGCCATCGGCAGGGTTCAAGGATTATCCTTGATCAAAGAAACGAAGAAATGAAATGAAATGAAAGATGTTCTGAGGTCGGGTTCGATCTGGGACTATCCTGACTGGGCTTTGAGGATATCATGCTAGATACGCTGTCGTGTTGGTGGAACGAATTATTTTGTAACATAATTATGCTGCTGGCCGAGTTTGGATTTGCCGGCCAGCGATCAGTACATATAAAGCGGACTAGAGACTGCTCGAAATCTAGAATCACGAATTATACCAGAATACGAACGGCCCAATACTCGGAAAGAAAGTTTGAGGCTTCATATCGATTTATACGAAAGATGCTCCCGTGCTATGTAGAAACGCCACGCCGTTGATCTTGGCGATGGTGGGGCATATCAGAAAGTTGCGACGAGCCAAGGAAAATCTCTCCACAGTATGATAACTCTTTGCCGACTAGGCAGCTCAGAATTGTTTTAGGATTCCTGATTTTTGACCTAGTCACTCTGCGGTCGTCCCGTCGCGTATTTACCAACCATGCCTGTAGGTTGCCTTCGCAAGCCCACCATCGACCGCCTTCCTAGGTGCTAACCCGCGTGCCCAGTTGATCATCGTCACCGGCTTCCCCACGTCGGGCAAGTCCACCCGAGCGAAACAGCTCCACGACTACCTCTCAGAACGTATCGCCGACTCAAAGCACCGACTGCATCTCATCTCCGACGACAGCTTGTCCATATCCCGCACCGTCTACGACCTCGCCGCCGTGCCCGCGCACACGCGCTCCGCCAACGCCTCGGAGAAGGATGCCCGCGCCAGCCTCTACGGCGCCGTCAAGCGCGTGCTGTCCGACAAGGACATTGTCATCCTCGACGGCCTCAACTACATCAAGGGCTGGCGCTACCAGCTGCACTGCGAGGCCAAGGCCATGCGCACGCCCAGCTGCGTCCTGCAGATTGGCTGCGCGCCCGACCGCGCCAAGCAGGTCAACCAAGCCCGTTTGGATCGACGCGCAGCAGTCGAGAGAGGCGAGGAGCAGCAGGCGTCAGAGGAGGGCCCGGAGCCGTACGAGCAGAGCAACTGGGACAATCTCGTGTTTCGCTACGAGGAGCCGAACCCCATGACGAGATGGGACAGCCCGCTCTTCACGCTCATCTGGGAGGACGACGAGGCGCAGGCGGCGCAGACGTTTGCGTCGCTGTGGGATGCCATTGCCGGCGACGGGCGCAAAGTGGTCAAGCCCAATCAGTCGACGGAGCCGCGCGGGCGCGACGCCGGCGGCGATTACCTCTACGTCCTGGACCGCGAGACGCAATACATTGTCAAGTGTATTCTGGATCAGCAAGGGGACGAAGCGGGCGGCGAGGTCAGGATTCCTCTCAACGGCGACTCCACCACGCAGGACAGTTTGGTAGTGGACCTGCCGACGCTGAAGAAGCTGAGCCTCCCCGGCCTGCAACGGCATCGAAGGGCATTCATGGGCTTGAACAGAGGCGGCATTGGCTTGGAAGCGGTTGGCAACATGGCAGTGGATCAGATTCGAGCCCTCTTTGTGCGCTACCTCAACGATGCATTCGAAAAAGAGGAGTGAGCGGCAGATGCGGATTTTTGAATCACAAAGATTGAGCAACGCAAGATACCAGCCGCGCGAATAATGAACAACCGCATAGGAAGCCATTGATACTTGAAATAATGTGTCATTATGATCGTGGTGACCTCATCCCATGCGAAATACTACATAAACCTCGACATTTCTCTTCCCCATCAATTCGGTATGCGAGACAGATATCAACGCTGTTCCCTGATTATGACGATGCTAGCTGGCCACCTGCCATATTACGAACCCTATTGCCCCGGTGGTTTCACTTCGGTCGTGGCGCTTTCTGTGAGCTCGCGAAGATCAGTTCGGATGCCACATGGCGCGAATACAGTTTCATTTCCTGGCCAGTCTTCGACTTTAACAGCCGGCTGAACTTGCGCTGTGATGGTCTTCTTTCCGCAATTTCAGTAGTCTCCTTGCCTGTACAACTGTCAAGGCTTATGCCACCTTGATTGGGCCGATAGGGGCAGTTTCAACTTGTGAGAATGGTAGAGTGAGACTAGGAGGATCAGGTGATGTGCGGCTGACAGGAGATCGGCCACGGAGCGGATCCCCCGAATTACCAGAGCTAGCTATCGGAGACACTATAGGCTCGAGAACCTCGAGCACGTCTACAGCGTCAGGGCGCACGACGTGAGCGCGCGTATTGGCAGCCTCCTCGTCAAAGACGAAGCGATCCATTTCTTTTTCGTTAAAGTCTTGTCCAGGATTGGCCGTTTCATACTCGAGGATGTTGATGAGATGATAGAAGCCGGCCGCAAGAGCACTGCCAAGACCAGGTCCGACCCAGTAGATCCAGTGGTAGCTCGGGAAGCTGTGCAGGACGATGCAGGGGCCAACAGTGCGCGCAGGGTTGAGGGAGCCGCCAGTGAAGTATACACCCGTCATTTCAGCAATGAAGAGCGACAGGCCTATACCAATAGGAGCCAGAAAGGTGCCCTTGTGCTTCTCGGCGGCGAGCATGATGATGGTGAAGACGAGCTCGGCAGTTAGGAAAGCCTCAATCCAAACGCCCTGCGCGACGCTCGTCCCGCCACCAAGAGCCGTCGCAATTCGCATTTCGCCAGGGAATAGCACTTGGACAAAAGCAGCAGCGGCAGTGGCACCAAGTATCTGAGCGACAAAGATGAGAAAAGCACGCACAGGTCCCATGGCGCCGATGAGTACTAGACCAAAAGTGACGGCGGGATTGAAGAGACCTAAGAAGAGAGACATGAGTATGTGTACTTGGTCAGGAGCAGATGTCGAGTTCATAGTACGTACCTCCGCTAATGCGGAAGAAAACCCAGGCATTGACAGCGAGACTAAAGCCAAAGGCCAATGCAATGAATAGCAGTGTTGCGGTATCGGGGCTGTCGGCAATGGCGTGCTGATCGTCGGCCTCTTGGCCCTGCTGCTGCGCAGCGCGGTTGCCTTTGAGGGAGGCGTTGGCGACCTGGGTGGCGGAGAAGGCGAAGAAGAGGAAGAGCAACGTGCCGACGAATTCGCCAATGGCGGCAACAAAGTGGTTTCGAACCTTGTTGGGGATCGCCGACACCAGTTGGCGCGGGTACACGGGCTGGATGATGTGCTTCATGTTTAGGGTCGTTCCCTCAGAGATTCGAAAAGGAAACCGTTTGACTTGCGAAGATCAGACGAGTAGTGATGTAGCCGAAAATTGTGAGATGGGATGAGAAGAAGGGGGGAGGATAGATATCCAGAAGGATAAGTATCCAAGAGGATAAGTACCCATGAGGGTAAGTATCCAGAAGGATAATACCGAAGCGAATATACCCAGGAGTTTAAGTGCCCAGAAAGAAAAAGATCCAGCAGAATCAGGATCTAGGAAGGAAAGATTCCTTGGTAAATGATGGATACTACTCGAAATCGCAAACAGTTTCAAACGTTGAAGACCAAGGTGGCACGAGTCAGGTGCAATCCAGTGGCGAAATGTGAGCAAAATGAGTGAAGCTCATCTCATCTCAAATACCAGCCACATGAGAAATAGACTATAATGCAAATGAATGCAGACCGCCCAGCCACGAACTGTCCGGCGCACCGTTACGCCCTTAGCGCTGCTTCCCTTGACACCCTTGGGGCAAGATTCTCTGCCTTCTGGCCGATCCCGAGGCTCTGCTCCCGCGATTCAAGCAGAGGAGACCAATAGCTGTACGATTTCCCTGTTTTTCAATGATGGACTCTGGCCAGAGTGGACTAGATGCATGAGACGGATGACGATGTCTTGCCTTGCGAGGTTGACGCGATCCACTAGACACGTTTTTTTATGACGTTGAGGGAATATTTGATTTGTTCTCTTGGAAAAGTCATCAATGCTTGGTTAAAGTACGATGCGGGCGTCTGAACATGTGCATCGGGCCCATGCTCACTCCAGTTGGGGATTTAAGCAGCGTTCGCGTGGCGTCGGCACCGTCTGGGGCGGAGGACTAAGGTTGTCGGCACGGCATCCGGTGCAGATCGTACTAACGCAAGCATGGGCTCATGGTATCTGCAGCCTGCTAATCTGTATATTACATTGCTGTGCTAGGATACATACGACGCCTTGAGAAAACGGAACGAGCAAAGAGCAAGGGAGAAAGAATCGAAGTGGCTTGTCCTGGCAGGGATAAAACCATTAAAACCCCTGTTGAATTGGCCAGGGGGCCTGCGCCATCAAACTCGTTATGCGTAAATCCCCTTTCTGGATTCTGGCTCCGTCAGAGCCTCCACCAAAATTTCCAGAACGCCGTAACAGACGGAGCACGCGGAGCTAGCCACGAGGGGCTCACTGGCTCCAGTTGTGACGTTGAAGGCACCTTGCCTTTTTGACCGCAATTTCCACACGTGCGGAAGGCCGTAACTATTCGGAGAGCAGCTATTAATAGAGGCAAAAACCAGTATCTGCACCTTTTATCAACTAAAATTTCATGCAGGACCCAGCCAATTTGTATAATCATTTTCGCTTTCAGACTGGTGACGCATATTCCTGCTAGACAGCACTTTGCGATTCTACAAACACATATTCGTTCATCTTCTATTCAAGCACGTCTTATGATTCTAGGGCCCGCACCGGTCTCTGATACTTCAGAGGGTCTTCTTCATCTCTCTCAAGCTGTCAAGGGCTTGGACAAGATCAGTATGGCTTGCCTCGACGCTGATCAAACTTACTGTATGCTTCCTGCGTCTTTCACGCTTACGGATGGAGCACCAAGATGTAGGTTTGAGGTTGCGAAAGCGCAACGCTTTCTCAATCTTATGACTGCTAGAGCACATTTATACACGGCGGAATCAGCGTTATCGAAGCAGTCCTCTGAGCCCGAAATGTTTGTTTGGTCATGTCTCAATCACCCAAAGGGGTAGTGTTGCGGAGTGAGAGTGAGTGAATGGCGGAAGGCCGAGTTATTCGTCGTGGATTGCGAGACATAGTCTTTGTTGGGTTGGGCGCTAAACTCGTGCGAACGGAAATTGTTCGCCCAGAATATTATGGAACAAGGTGGTAGGAATTGCCCAGTGCAACGTCTATCTTAAACGTCGCCTTAACGAGGAATTCGGCATCTACGGTGAGCAGGCTGGCAGGACATGGAAAGACGAGGATGAACAAAGGTCAATTACACAGCCTGACTAAATAAGCATGTTGAAAATGATTGGTCAGTGGCGGACCTGCCATTGTCCGCTGATGAAGCACGGCCTGCTTCTTGCTCATGGTGAGGCCGGTGAAGCTTCGAGCTGGCAACTGGCCATTGCTAAAGCAGCGTGATGACAAAGCACGGTGAAGTCCTGGGGTTGTCATTGCGTGGCCTAGAGCTGCCTGGCCTTACTTGGTGGTGGAATGTGGCAGAACGTTCCACTTGGCGGCCAGCACACTCACAGCGCAGTTTGCACCACCTTCGCCCCTAAAATTGAAGAACGTATCCGTTGCCACAGCGCATGGCCGCCTAAAAGAGCGGGCACTCTGGGCTTCTGGAGCATCAATCTTCCGCTCCGCTTCAGGGTCTCGACGCTTCTGATTGGCCCATCTCGCCAACCGCCTGCGAAACCGTGGTTCGGCAAGTACCTTGTACCGCTCCGCTGCGCACGCAGTCCACTCCGCAAAGCAACCACTGTGGCATTACCTCACCTTCGAAACCGGCTCCTCTTCTTACCTCTTCGGCACGATTCGCCTCTTGAACCTCTCTCCTCCCTACAACTCGTCCAAGACACGTCATTTCTGTCTTTCACAAATTCTTCATCTCCTCGTTTGTCTTAGGTTTGTCTTTCTTTCTCGTCGCATCGTTTGCGAGAAGGTTACCGATCAATAGACACTCGTCAGTCCTGCGTTTGTTGCTCGCCGAGCTTATTCGCTTCCTCCACCCTCAACCGATTTACACCCTTCGCATCTTTGCCACGCGCACAAACTCGACACAATGGCTCCCCAACCGGAGGAGCACAAGAAGAAGGTCAACTTGACGTGAGTTTTGTCTCTTTAAGTCCCCGTTGATTGCTGCCGGCAGAGCTCGCCCGCAACTTCGCAGCCCAAAACCAGCCAGCTAACAAATCCCACAGCGACGTCTCTGGCGCCGAAATCAAGAACGTAAGCAGCATCGATGGACGCATCGCCATGATGAAAAGCCGAGCACAACTAACCATCTATCCAGGAAGACGATGTCGCGACTGCCATTCTCAAGAAGAAGAAGAAGCCCAACCAGCTCATGTGCGTTACTCCCCACCACTCCAATCCCACTGTCCACGCCTAGCTAACTTAGTATCGCTAGGGTAACCGATGCCGTCAATGACGACAACAGTATCATTGCCCTTTCCGAAAATACCATGGAGGAGCTCCAGCTCTTCCGTGGTGACACAGTTCTCGTCCGCGGCAAGAAGAGAAAGGACACAGTCCTGATCGTTCTCGCTGATGAGGAGCTCGATGACGGCAGTGCCCGTATCAACCGTGTGGTTCGCCACAACCTTCGCGTCAAGCATGGCGATATGATCACCATCCAGCCCTGCCCCGACATCAAATATGTATGTTCTCCGATGCATGCCGACCGTCAAAGGCGAAACTAACAATTACAAGGCTAAGCGAATTGCTGTTCTGCCCATCGCCGACACTGTCGAAGGCATTACTGGCTCACTCTTCGACGTATTTCTCGCCCCCTACTTCCGCGAAGCTTACCGCCCTGTCCGTCAAGGCGATCTCTTCATTGTTCGTGGTGGTATGCGACAAGTTGAGTTCAAGGTTGTCGAGGTCGACCCTCCCGAGTACGGCATTGTCGCACAAGACACAGTCATTCACTGCGAGGGTGACCCGATCGAGCGCGATGAGGAGGAGAACAACCTCAATGAGGTTGGTTACGATGACATTGGCGGCTGCCGCAAGCAAATGGCCCAGATCCGCGAAATGGTCGAGCTGCCCTTGCGCCACCCCCAGCTTTTCAAATCTATCGGTATCAAGCCTCCCCGTGGTGTTCTGCTCTACGGTCCTCCCGGTACCGGTAAGACGTTGATGGCTCGCGCCGTCGCCAACGAAACTGGTGCTTTCTTCTTCCTCATCAACGGTCCCGAAATCATGTCCAAGATGGCTGGTGAATCCGAGTCCAACTTGCGCAAGGCTTTCGAGGAGGCCGAGAAGAACTCGCCCGCCATCATCTTTATCGATGAAATCGACTCCATTGCCCCCAAGCGTGACAAGACAAACGGTGAGGTCGAGCGTCGTGTCGTTTCTCAGCTCCTCACCCTTATGGATGGCATGAAGGCTCGCTCCAACGTAGTCGTCATGGCCGCCACAAACCGTCCCAACTCTATTGATCCTGCCCTTCGTCGCTTCGGCCGTTTTGATCGTGAGGTCGATATTGGCGTCCCCGACCCTACCGGCCGTCTTGAGATTCTGCAGATCCACACCAAGAACATGAAGCTTGGTGACGACGTCGACCTGGAGCAAATTGCCTCCGAGACCCATGGTTATGTCGGTTCCGATGTGGCTGCTCTCTGCTCGGAGGCTGCCATGCAGCAGATTCGTGAGAAGATGGACCTCATCGATCTCGACGAGGACACCATCGATGCTGAGGTCCTTGACTCCCTTGGTGTCACCATGGAAAACTTCCGATTCGCTCTGGGTGTCTCTAACCCCTCTGCCCTTCGCGAGGTTGCTGTTGTCGAAGTTCCCAACGTCCGCTGGGAGGATATCGGTGGTCTCGAGGCCGTCAAGCAGGATTTGCGCGAGCAGGTCCAGTACCCTGTCGACCACCCCGAAAAGTTCCTCAAGTTTGGTCTCTCGCCATCTCGAGGTGTTTTGTTCTACGGTCCCCCTGGTACCGGTAAGACAATGTTGGCCAAGGCTGTCGCCAACGAGTGCGCTGCCAACTTCATTTCTGTCAAGGGACCTGAGCTTCTCAGCATGTGGTTTGGTGAATCGGAAAGTAACATCCGTGATATTTTCGACAAGGCCCGTGCCGCTGCTCCTTGCATCGTCTTCCTCGACGAGTTGGACTCGATTGCCAAGGCTCGTGGTGGCTCTGTCGGCGATGCTGGTGGTGCTTCGGATCGTGTTGTCAACCAGCTCCTTACTGAAATGGATGGTATGACTTCAAAGAAGAACGTCTTCGTCATTGGCGCCACCAATAGACCAGAGCAGCTCGACCCCGCACTTTGCCGTCCCGGTCGTCTCGACTCTCTCATTTATGTTCCTCTCCCCGATGAGCTCGGCCGTCTGAGCATTCTTCAGGCTCAGCTCCGTAAATCTCCCGTCGCTCCTGACGTGGACCTTGGCTTCATCTCTGCCAAGACGCACGGCTTCTCTGGTGCCGATATCAGCTTCATTGCCCAGCGCGCCGCCAAGATTGCCATCAAGGAGTCAATTGACGCCGACATTGCGCGCACCAAGGAGCGCGAGGCTGCTGGCGACATGGAAGTGGATGAGGAGGAGGAAGTCGAGGACCCTGTGCCCGTTCTGACCAAAGCCCATTTCGAGGAGGCTATGCAGATGGCCCGCAGATCCGTCAGCGATGTTGAGATTCGCCGCTATGAGGCTTTTGCTCAGCAGATGAAGAATGCCGGCCCCGGTGCCTTTTTCAAGTTCCCCGAGGGTGAGCAAGGCCAGGGTGCCGGTGGCGACTCGTTCGGCGACGCCGGCAACGATGATGGCCTGTATGACTAAAGTGCCAAGGGCGAGGAGCTTTACCTGATTGTATTCTACGCAAGAAGCGGTGATCAAGATGACTTGAGCAAAGAGTGGTTGGCATGCTTTTTTAGTGGTTTTTCATTTGGCTGGAGGTTCAAGAAGTATTAGAAGCCAATGTAGGGGACTAAAATCCTTGCAATTATTCAGAGTCTTGGTTGTGTTTGTCGCTCAGAGGATCTGGTGCGATGGACGCAATAAAGTACGACTCTTGGCAGATTTATTCGGCTTTCATAGATGACGCAATTGATTTCTTATGACATGAACTGGAGAAGTTTTATGTATTTTTTTGTGATGTATTGATTACTATATGGTTTTGTTCCGCTTGTGAGTAATGATGACTGAGTGGTTATGTATACAAGTAAGTCCAACTAGACACTTGCCGGGTTCATGCGACCGAACAATTCTGTGCATTCCATACGCGGCCTTTGCTGACTGGTTCTGGTTCAAGGCCGTTCTTTCCAGCGCCGGGTTCTGAATAGGCTTCTGTGTGGTGCTCTGATTCTCGCCTTTTGCGTTGCTTCCCCCCTCCTCCTTCTTCTTTCTTCTCTTCTTCTCTTCTTCTATGCGATTCGCCTCGTTTTTGGTTCGTGTTTCGTCAATCGTCCTAAACTAGTCTTCATCTAGTCTTCAATCTCGCACACGCTCTCCAGGCACTCCTTTGTGACGCGAATCGTGTCTTCGACAACAGCCTGGGGCACCGCCAGCGCCAGCTTGACGTCATTGTTCGTTGTCGTACTGCCGTTGGTCGTCGGCGCTGCTTTCCCATTGGTGCCGGCGGCGGCTGTGTTGTTAGTGGCCGCCGCCGCCTTGGCGGTGGCTTCTTGCACGTCGTCGAGGACGCGGCGCAGTAGAGCGGGAAAGGTCAGGACCTCGCCGGAGCGCAGCAGCTGCAGGGCGTGGCTCTGTATAACGGTAGGCCAGTTGGATGAGTCGGCGTTGAGGGCGTGGAGTAGTCGTTCTTGTATTCTGGAAGGAAGAAGACAGAGAGAGAGAGTTAGTGACCGGGGAAAAGGAAGGGGGGGGAGCATGTGGGCTTCCGGTGTAGGGAACGGGAAGATGGGAGGGGGGAGCACAAACTTGGGGACGTGGCCGTCGCGGAGGAGAATGGTGTTTATTTGGGAGCGTAGATCGGGATCCAGCGTGGCGGGTGTGTAGTCGGCGGCTGATGAGGGAACCTTGACTGGCGTAGAAGCCCTTTGCGACATGTCTGCCCCGTGTTATGTGTGTGGATTTTCTTCGGCCTTTTTAAAGTTGGAAACGATTCGCAGACGGAGGAAATGTGTCACACCGAAGAAACCCCCGCGTTATCGTGTGCGACGGAATTCGGGCCGGTGAAGAGCTTCAGAGTTTTGGTGGGGGAGGAAGGACTTCCGATGTCGTCGCGCCGGAAGGGGAGAGGGCAGTTTGTGGATTACCTCTTCTTCCGTTGGGGGGGGGGGCGGGGCCAGAAAGCGTATTGGCTCTTGATGTTGCGCAGACGAGGCACGAGAATTGTTTACGAGTGTCAAGGCAAAAAAAAAAAAAAAAAAAAAAGCCCCCCCTTCTGCAGGTTGCCTCGGTCGTGTAATGGGGAGGTTTTGGTGGCAAAAAAACAAGAAAGCTGTTCACGCGCGCTTGAGTGTGGGACGAGGCTTAACGTCGCGAGGCCCGCTTGTTCGTTTGACCCGGAGATGACGGGATAGTTGATGGGCAATGCGGTCGATTGAACCAATTCGAATCCCTTGAATCGAAAAAACGAATTCGACAAATCTTTGTATGTTGGGGAGAGCTTGGGCGAAGATGAAACTCGTTGAATGAGGAAGGGTGGAGGGATCTGGGCAAGAACCGATGACGAGTGTGGGTTTTTTGGCGTGGAGTAAAAAAAAACAAAGTTTGGTATTTTGGTGATGGTCGTTTTGCTTAAGCGCCGCTGCTGCCCGCAGAAACAACCCCCACCTGCGGCTATATCGCGTGTACTCGAGGTAATTCGTTTCTATTAGAACAAAGTAGCCAATATGCATCTTATTCGGTATCAGGAATTTGGCGTCTCTTGCTGTGTCGTAGACTTGATTCAAATATATGATGCTTGGGGGTGCGTCTCTTTCAGAGGTAGCGCATCGCAGCAATGCAGCTTGGCAGGCCAGCGCGTCGAAATTGTCATTACTGGTATATGTGAATACTTTATTATGACAGAACATTTTATTTCCTGGCCGTGTTTCTTCTCTAATCCTGGTCACTCGGCGTTCAATTACTGGAGCTGTCTGATATACAAGGCCTGCGTTTGGTTCATCTCGGGTGCTCGGCAAGGTGGTTGGATATACATATAGGTTACGATTATCACTTTTGGGGTATTTCTTAAACATTTCGCTGATATGCACCTTTCTGTTTCGACGGTTCATGTCCCTTGGCACTCTTCCTCGCTCAACATGCTCAAGTACGTCACAAGGCTACACACGCAACTCGACGAACAGTGACTAACCATGCATTCAAACGAGACTTTAAACACCACTATTGCAGGCTCACAACATCTCGCATCCGCCGTCGACTCACTATCATTCATATCCTCTGCTCTTATGCACCATTGACGTGAGTTTTGCGTCTACATCTTTACCGACGGGCAGCCTACCCTAGACCAACACATGTCAAATGCTACAACATGACCACCACCCACCACCACCACCATCACCATCACCACCTCTCGCGGTCTTGCGCATGACACATCGGCGCGGTCCGAGGTAAAAGTCGGTTCCCCCACCGCCGTTGTCGTCTTCTTTTTCTTCTTCCTGTTTCCATGACACACACACACACACACACACACACACCACACATGCACACCTACACACACTTTGGTGCGCGCGCCATTGCATAAACACGCCCCCTCCTTCCTCCTCCTTTTCAACTCGCGGCCCGTCCCGTTGGATACCGCGCCGGTATTCGCTTAGTTGCAGTGTTGCAACAAGCCAGAAAAGAACGTTTTCTCCCTCTTTTCTAGACTGTCCAATAATAGAGCATGCAATTCATGACACCCCCATCCTCTTTGCTTCACCGACATTACTCCCTTCTCTTTTTACTTTTCTTTTTTTTTTAGTGTGCTGCCCAAAGACGAAGACCACGCGGGGTGTGCATATATATATATATATATGTATATACGTGTGTGTCACTGGTTGGCAAGTTGGGTAGTAGGATTACACGCAACAATCATGTCTTGTTTTATGACTCTCTTGGACAGGACTAGTGTAAGACTAAATGGGCAGGTAAACAAAAGCAAGTAAGCAACAAGATTGTGGCTTGTTTTTTTTTTTTTTTTTTGTGTTATTCAGAGTACACCGCATTGGGCAAAGAAAGCAAGCACCAAAGGGAAGAAGAAATGGAATCGACTTCCAGAATTACACCGAAAACTGCACGGCATCAGGCACAAACACCGCCTCTTGCAACGGCTTATCCGGCTGGCTTACCAGCTTATTCAAGGGGAAAACGGCATGTCGCAATGACTATAATCGAAGCCGCATCCTTTTCATGTTTCTTTTTTTTTTTTTTCTCTTTTTTTTTTATAATTTTTATATGCCGATGCATAAATGACAGATGCAGCTTTTGTACCTTCTTTTGCTTTCTTTTGACTCCTTCTCTTTCATGTCCGAGCCCGAGCGCTCCGCTATGCAAGCAAGGGATGTTGGGTCTACTGTACCTTTCGGCGGTGAGCCCGTCACCGCGTATTTAGCTGTCCCGTCTGAGAAAAGAGAGGATTCCGTCATTCGTGCGACACATGTAACTACCGAAAAAGCCCCCCCAAAAAAATAAAATACAAAGAACAAAAGAGGAAAGAATAAAAAAGACGGCCCAGGAATTGGGCGGACGGACAGGCGGGCTTTTCATCGGCATCCCCCGCACCAGCGACATGGCTCGACATTATCTGTCTGTATCAGTGCGGATCATCAGTCTGTTTATGCCTGCGCCCCGATTGTCTCGTCCTGTCAGTTTGCTTCTTTCCGCGGCCGAATCTGGCACAACCGTTGCTGTTTAAGTTGATCTTGTGTTAGAAAAAAAAGAAAAAAAAAGAATCACGTACTCTGTCGAGGCAGCGTGCCATCCATGCCGCTTCTTGACCGCTACAACTTACACCAACTTACACACACTTACACATAGGTATGTAAAGACACATGCGCATTGGGCGTCAATAACCTTGGAGAAAAGACGGCCCTTTGACTCCGTACATGGATAGCCATAGCTCATCACCACCAAGCGTCCTGGCTTCGCGGCTGCTCTCCGACGCATGAGCCACGACTTTTTGAAAATCGCTCCTCAGCCATTGCGCTCGCTCCCCTTTCCCTGCTGTGGCTGATAAGCTCCAGTTCGACAACAAAGCGTCATTGTTTACTTGTAACATGGCAACGAGCGGCGGCGAGCGGCAATTTCCCCCCAATCGATACCGCCAAGTTTGATACATCGGCTTCGGTAAGCAGAGCGAAAAACGCAAAAAGGTACGTAACACAACATGAGCGCCAAGCTTTGGGTTTATCATGCCCAAGACACACGACAAAGCAGGCCACAACGTCGGTCAGGCAGCCTCATATATGCCATCATCCCTGCCTCTCCACGCCCAAGAGATTCTTATAATTAGCACTAATAAGAAAACTTGTCCTGTTTATTAGTTAGTCAAGCGCCTTTCTGTCAGACACCACATTTCTCGTGCCAGCATCACTGCCTTTCTGCATGCTCTTCGCAAAGCTCATGCGCCATGACAGAACTAGGCTGACAGGGCTCGACAACGGCGTCGAAGCCACCATCTTCGCCCTCCTTGTCATGTGCCTGGGAGTGCCTCTATCAGCCAGCTTCTCCAACCCTCTGTTGGGCTGGAATATAAACCAGATTCCTGGAACTTGTCTCCCAAGCCACCGTAGCATTTACTTTGTGCGGCCAGCCGGCGCTCCCATGACCAAGCTTTCGGGACCGCGCGCTGTAACCTCGCAATTCGTTGCAAAAAAGTGTGGCTGTCCTTGCTCCAGGCTAGATATGCATGTCCAACAGGGGACACATGTGTGCAGTGTCGTCAGTGCCAGCCTTTTTTGCCCTTCTTCAGCCACCCCTGTCAGTAATCTAAAAAAAAACCACATTATATCCTCACCATATTGCTGTCCGAAAAGCGTTTGATTGTCATCTTTTTCGCCATGTCGAGCGCCACCTCTCTCACAATCGTAGTCTGGGTTAGACGAAAGATTCAGGGCTGCCGGGGAAGCTCATCCTAGGGCCCGGAGCAGCGCCCTACCATTACCATATGCCACGACAGAACAAGCAACCCAAGATGGGGCATGCGCGGATGACGAGACTAGGAAAATGCCAAGTTTCGTGCAACCAACCATCTCATCATCTTCTGAACCTTCTCCCTTCGCTACCGCTGGCGCCCCAACATCACCAATGTCGCCAGCGCTGCCCACACACATGTGTGAGACGGTTGAGCACGATATATGGAAAAAGGGTCCAGCCGGAAAGCACGTCAGTCTTTTTGCCGCGGGTGCGCAGGTGCAGCATTTGCCATTGGATTTAGCTGTGGAGGAGAGAGACAAGAAGGTCAAGAGAGAAGGTTGAAGGTTGCATGAGAGACCAGCATTAGCTTTGCAGGGTTGCTGATCGACTCTGGGTTAGGGTTAGAGCAGAATCAGTCACCACGCCTTCATCTTCCTTTCGTTTCTGTTCTTTCAAGATTGCATGTGTGTCTTTCCTCTCGCTCGAGACGAGGTGGCATGTTTTTGTCTCGTCTCCCGGCGGTACATCATGTGCTTTAGTGAGCCAAGGGGCACTTGTCGCGCTGCCGGTGCGCCATGTGTTGCCTGTCACAACCACCTCGATAGATGATTGACTTTATTTCCACACCGGAGACAGCCTGCAGCCTCACGTGAAGAACTATTCTCTTCTCGACATGCCCAAACATTGGGTCGGTGATACTTGATCTCATGAGCACGCTCCGTGCACCCCAAAGCCACTTACAAGGCTGCATGGGAAATAAGCCGAAATCGAATGTTTTAGACGTGCGAACCTTGGCCCAGGATAAGTAGGGCTCGGCAGGCCAATTCTCGCGCTTCTCTCTCTTGTGTTACAAAGGCCAGCAAAGCAGCCCACACGCACCCTGGTTAGCCTCCATACGGCGGGACTGGATCGTTCCAGAAGTTCAATGCGTTGTATCCCTCGTAACAACTTGCCCATGGGGAAGGAAAAAACCCGAGACATGCATGGGAGTAGCACGGCAGACGATATTGGTTCGGCGCCCCTAATTCGGTAAAGCATGTTTGCTTTTCGACATTACCCAGTAGTGACTTTTTCCACACAAAGAACTTGTTAAAAATGTCGGTCATGTAAATGACATACAGATTCGGCGGATCATCGGGTGGCGATATCGGAACATATGACCGACTTTGATGTCAATGCCGTGCAGGGGAAGGAGCCGACATGGCCTTGTCCCTGACCGGTGTAAGTCCACAATGGGGATTAGGTCACAAGCCGTACCAGCTTCAAGAAACGTGGGAAACAGAGAGAGAAAGCCCAAGCACAGTAGGTTTCTCCGTAATTCCTGCATCAATTGCCCAACTGTCTGTCGCTCTTGTGCCTGTGCTGAAAGTGCATGGTCAGCAGCTGCCGCTCATAATGAAGTCGCGTCGTTGAGAACCCATTGCCACTTTTGGAAACATCCACACAACCCATCCGGGCATCGTTCAGATGCACCGTAACAAATTGTCTTGCCCCCGGCTGGCAACAGCTCCATCGAATACGGGCGCAAACCACTCAACGCGCTTGCTGACATGCCAGTGTCCCACCTCGAGTTTCCAAGAGATTTGCCTCTTCACAAAGAGCATGGACGCCGCGGGCGTGTCGTGCCAAGCGCTCACGGATCCGCTTGACAACGTGCAAGTTGAGCCCAGAACTCATTAAATGAAGATCGACCGGACCAGAGCCGTTACACAGGCTGACATGCGAGCAATGGCGTTTGCCAGGTCGTCCGGTGGAAAGGAATCGCTTCTCCTGTATGGACGGATTTTTGCCGATGATTCTCCCATAAAGGGCATGTGGCTTCTTGTAGGTTGGATGGCTGGATGAGGCTGGTGGCTGGGCGGGCCGATGATATTCAGCCATGACAGTGGAGGCCACCCATAGTCCTATTGGTGCTGTAGTGAAGGCTCTGGCCACGAGCCGTTGTTGATATGGGAAAGGCACGGTCAGGCTCGCCATTTATCGGATATGCGGTCTTCTGGATGTCAAGCATCGGCCTCGTGAGCTCGGAAGACAGGCTTCTGCGTTCCCGCCGCTCCAGCATGATGATCGCCACAGAATGGCGTTGGGCGGGGCATATTCTTTCGGCCGTGCCTCAGGGTCTCACAAGTTGTAATGCACTGGATATCGAGCCGCGTGCCGCGTGAACCTTGTTAGAAAGTATTCTCTTTGTACGGAGTAGCCACAGCCTCTACGCGGCCTCTACCGCGTCGATCCGGGTCAGCGGATGAAGAAAGGCATCGCTTCTCACCGGCTGCAAGCGTTGCATTATTGCAGACGTGAAAATTGATTCGACGCTGACCGCAATGCCGAATGCTGGCAGATCGTTGTAAGCCTTTCCCTTTCAAGTCGCCCAATACATCCGATGCACCCACCGGAAGACGTCTTCCGAAGTTGGGGTGTGGTCCACGTCCCCGCGGCCATTCCTTGTAGCGAGATGGAGTGCTCTCGGTTGTATCCGCACGAAGTAACTGAGAGAAGAAGCACATGAGTGGGATCTTGGATCCTCTCGGCTGTATGAGGGGAACTCTGCAACGGTATTGTGCTCCGCTTCAATCGCAGCATGGCCAGCGCGGATGAACCGTCACTTGAGCTAGCGTCGTTAGCGGCCGCATTTATGGATTGACAGCTAGCCATGATGTGATGATGACTGAGGAGAGGAAGCAATTTTTTTTGTACAAGGTTCAACCTGTGATGCTCTCTGTATGTTGTGACACTTTAGGCTGCCGAAACTGCAAGTTTCACCTGAGAGGTTTGCGCACGGCCTAGAAGTATCTGCCCGCTGATGGTTGGCTCTATTATTAGAGAGCGGTGTAAATCGCACATGGCTTCTTGCAGGCATTATTCTTGCTGCCCGGCATGATTCCGTCATTAAAGTCAGGAATAGTACGAATAGCTTGAAGAAGAATGACGCTGCTTCGAAAACCTGTGTGGCTGTGCGGCTTTGCCATGAGAGTTTCTCGTGCCTTGTGTCGCCAAGTGCAACTCGGCACTGCGAATTTCACCTCTTCAATTTCGTATTCTAGACCGCACCAGTGATGGCTAGTCAATTGAGGCTTTGTCAATCAATGGCAAGCTTTATCTTTGACGGCAGGCTGCAGCCATATCACCCGCTTCTTCGAGCTCAGCGGTTTGAGCGGGTGTACTAGGCTTGCCTTCGTTTCCACCACAAGACAACTGTGGCTTGTTACAGTAGTTTTCGCTGTCTTGGCTCGTGGGGATGGGCTTCTGCGTTTAGGTCAGGGGATATTGTGCATATCCGGGCCCGCTCAATCGGTGGTCTAGAACGTCTATTATAGTGGAAACCAGGTCAAGGATTCCTTGCTGAATGTCATGTTCAGCGCCTTATTACTGACAATTTGATGACCGGAACAGTCTCATCGATCGATGAGACGCAGCGCATTGGTTGACTGGCAAGTCGTGCAGCATGAGTAGGCACATGCTAAGAAGACTCAGAACAAAGTGATGCCAAGGTCTGTTGCTGGACTCTTGGTGGCTTTGTAGCGCCCGCACTGTGCGGTCAACTTGTCTAACTCGGAGGCTTTTCCTGCTTTTAACTAATCCGTAGTACTAGTAGAGATATGGTGTAGACTTACCTGTGTGCGATGAAGCGGAAATTGTCGAGCGTGTGTGGACATAACTAAGGTGTAGTAGCTCACCTTGGCCCGACAGCCAGATATTTCGCATCCAAACTCAACGATCTAGAGTCCACACGATGATGGTTGCAATAAGATCTCGTAATCTGTAGGCTATCCGCGCAGCAGGTGACGTTGCCATTATGGTACGCGCAGACTTAGGAGATAAATGAGCCAATGAACACACTTCGCGGGTAGCTTGCTCAAGGGTCGATTTCCCATCAAAGCATCGTCGAAACTGACAGACTCGAGATGAGATGTAATGTGTGTAAATTTACCGTGTATTCGAGCTTTGCAAGCTGGTGCCCGTAAATAAGCGTCGTAGCTATTGTCGGCACAGACCCGGGCCGCCAAGATGAAGCCGGGCGCGCAGGCCAATGGATGAGAACTGATCGGCCGCTAGGTAGAGCTGTTGGGGACCGGTATATCAGGGCATTGTACCATATCCTGTTGGCAGCATCGGGGCACTTATGAGGATCAATGCGCAGAGTCCAATATGAAGGCCGAAAAGCGACCTATCCCAATTGAGGTGATAGCAGAGAGGAATACACGTCGACGGCCTGGCCTGCGGCAACAACGTAATTGGTCTAAGGTAGGCGATGACGCGCCGACGAACTGCATGAACCTACGCCGCCCATGGTCAGCAGCCCACATGTCACACACGCACTTTAAGACCACCCACATTTTCAAGAAACCGGGGGAAGCATATGACAGCCCAAAATACGACAGTGTTGTTGCAGTATTGAGTCGCCGGCATCCCATGATGGTCAGGGAGCTGCACATGTATTGGGCAATTGGCATCCTCATGCTAGTATCGCCACAGGGCGTAATGTGTGAGGTGTGGTGACCAGCTGGCTGATGCGAGGCAAAGGAACTACGTATGCAAGCAAGCAGCCAACATGAGGTAATGGACGAGCAAGGCCGTGTCGCCCTGGCCGAGTGGCGATTGCTGGTGACTTGTTGGATTGTGCTCTGCCTTGACAGGGTCCCACAATGGCCGGGCCCAGCACCTGCATGTATTTCCGTTGCGCATATTGGCAGGCAACAATGCGGGCAGTGGCTGTGCGGCTCAATCGAGGCCTCGAAAATGGAGCCGCCTATTAGCCACGTAGCCACCCACGTAGGGTAGCGTAGGGTAGCGTAGGAGCGGTTGGTGTTGAGAGGCGGTCGGCCGAGTCGAGTGACCAGTCAACCAGTGTCTTGAGCATGGTGGTGGCGAGGCTGCGCTTCTGCAAGCAGTTCTGCGCTGAAGCGAGCATCTGCAAGGCATCTGAGCAATGGGGCTAAGACGCCGAGAAGCCAAGGAGTATCGCTGTCGAGATGTGCACCCTGCATCGAATAGACGCTTTCATAGATGCCGAACAACGAATAAGCACCTGAGGGGTGTCTTGCATAGATGGAGCTGTTTAGACTGGACAGAACTGAGGCGCAAAGCTCGGTGGCAACGGCCCGCCGAACACGGGTAGCTCCAGTTTGGAGACTACTCGAAGTCGAAGAGGACATGGCGAATGTATTCTTGATGGTTTTTTTAGGTTGAATTTCATTCGTTGCTGGAATAGTTGGCGGCCTCGTGCGTAGACTTCAGCAACGACCACCAACAGCTCGAGTCAGTATTAAGCATGACAGCTAAAGTGTCTAGTAGTATCGTGTCAGGGAGCGATCTGTTCAAATTCCTCTGTCTTTGAAGCTTATTGTGATAGTTTTGACATGCCTCTGCAGTTTGGCGATGGCACTAGCACACAACACGCGATGGTTGAGGGTGGCACCAAAGCAAGCAAACAGAAGCCAGACGCAGCTAGCAAGAGTGAGAATGCATAGAAGCAACAAGCTTGACGAGATTAGGGGTCCACGGGGTCCACCGCGGCCGTTGGCGAGAGGACCTGTGTTGGGCGAGGAGATGGGGTGGGATAGGGAATTGTGCGCGTTGGTTGAATGCATGTTCGTTTGGGATTTGGTTGGTGGCCTGGCAAATTGTGGTGATTGACAAGAGGTTTGGAAAGCTGGTAGATTATTTAGTCAGGCGTGCACGATGGGGCATTGCCGCATTGTGCATCATGTCGGTACCTGGGTACATCGGTGCCTTTCCGTAAATACCCATGGTGCCTACTCAAGTTATTCAAGTTGACGTTGACGATTGATCTGTACCTCTTTTGGGGGTTCTCTGATGATAGAAAGGTCAAGTGTCTCGGGGTTGCTTTTAGGGGCCTTGCGAGGGGGAGGAGGGGGGGTGTATGGATTCTAGGGGCTGCAGCGTGACCTCAGGCGGGACTTGTAGGTACCGCTAGGCTGGGTCAGCAGCCAAAAAGTGAAGACGCACTGCGACACGGTAGGGCGTATCGAGCTCGATTCGGTGCAGTTGTGTGGAAAGCAAGCAGATGGGTGTGCCATCGCGGAGGCGGCAAAGGATTGCGACGACGAATCGTGCAAGGCCACGAAAGAGGATACTCTTCTGTGAGTTGTACTGCATTGCTTTCCGTTGTCCAGAAGGCTTCGGAAGTGAAGCCGTTGTTATACGGCGTTAGGTAAAAAGGGTAGGTAGGTATCAGTACCAGAAGTTGAACAAACCCAATGCCTGCTGGGCGCCACCGGACCCCCCTTCCATGTCCGCTACCTACAGTAGCTAAGGTAGGCTGCTGCCAGGCTGCTAGCCTCGCTCCCCCACCTACTTGTGCCGCGACTTATGCTTGTATGCACCTACGGGCGGCGCTATCAAGTAAAAGCAACACACGGTACTCCGTAACACCTCCTAGGTTACCTAAGTAGGTAATACAAAGAATGTTGAAGGCTGATGCAGGCTGCAGCATGAGGATGCGGCAACTAAACCAAGACAAAATTCAAGTTTTATTGTACTACCACATCGATCACAGTTGGGTAGGCACGCACTGCTAAGTCAAGTTCATCTGTTGGAAATGGCTTCAAGTCCATGCAAGGCGACCTGATTTGATGGTCGCTGCGACACCCGCTGTAGCACATGGCCGCCACTACCTGAGGTTAGCGCCAGTCGCCGTCCACCGCCCGCTGGGCCTCTGCGCTCTCACTGGCCAGAACAGAGTTCCACTGTAACCGCCTGCTCACCTGGCTCAACTGCTGTACCAGGACTGCATACTTGAAAGTCTTCGTACTTGGTAGCACTGGCTGCACCTGTAGGTAAAATGCGCTTCCGCCACCCGGCCCTCCACAGGCCTTGTCTCGCCCATTCCCAGCGGCCCCCCGGGGAGGGGGGGGGGGAGGCACTCTTCGATCGGCCTTCAAAAACACCGGCACCAACTCTTTCAACTTTGCCTCTTCTCTCAACATTCGCTCTGCCTTTTGTCAGTGCGTCAGCATTCGTTTTTTCTAAACCTTCTCTCCGGGTTGCTTGTCCTAGTCATCGGCGTCTATCTAGTCGTCCCTATTCCTTACCATCGGCACTTTGCAGCCGGTTTTGGTTGCTCTTCCCTTCTGTCCCGCAGCGGGTCGTATTTACTCGTCAGGGCCGCAACTCGAACCCTCAATCCCGCCACCTTGCGACGGTGCAACACCGTTTCCTTTGCACCCTGTGTCTACAATTGCCACGGGGCATGGCCATGGTAGCTTCTCAGTGACTATCTTTACAGCTTTCTGTATGTACTTTGTGTCTCGTCCATGCTGATTCCACCCCCTTTCACCAGTCACTTCACCAGCGTTTGGCCTCTGTTTGCTTCGGTTGGCCCTCACTTCATGCCTGGCCAAGGCCAAAAGCCTTCATGCCTGGCCGAGGCCTTGGGCTTTTATACCTGGCCGAGGCCTTGGGCTTTTTTTTCCAACTTCGATCCTGCATCAATCTCCATCAGTCAACCGACCAAAGCTAACAAAGATATCTACCTAGTCCGCCATGGCGGTCGCTGACAGTTCATCGGCTCTCCAACAGCGACTATCCGACTCCCCCTTACCTACCTCGGACCTGATCCTTCGCGAGACGCAATACTTGTATTCGTTGACGCTTCTCGTTGCATTTATATCATGCGTCGCATGGTATAGCGTTTACAATGCTAAGAAGCAAGAGAACATTGTTCAATCTCATATCAAGGGCCCCGGAGGAAAGCCACTACCCGTCACCAAGAGGAAGACAAAGGACGATGGCGAACGAAAGCTTGGTCCGCACTTTGGCCCGGCTGCCAAAAATGCCTTCCGCTATCTGGCTGGAGTCATTTTTCTCTCCTACGTTGCAACCGGAGCCTTCATGTTTGATCATGCCTTCTACCACGACAATCCCTATAAATGGTCTAAAGAGGGCCTCTCGTGGGCTGGTGAATGGACCGTTGTTCACGTCCTTGGCTCCACCTTCTTTTACCTTTACATACTCTTTTCCCTTTTCGACTGGAAGAAGGGACCAAATGTCGTACACCTCCTGATCTGGGTTCTCGGTCTGGTGGGCGAGGTGGTTATCTTCTCAACCACCTTTATAGCTGCATCTGAATGCCACCTCGCCAGCCCAAAGCCGGAAACGACTGGAAAAGACTGCATCGATCGTTGGACCAAGTTGGATCTAATTCTATACTTTGTCCGTATCCTGCACTTGATTGCACTTATTGGTGTCTTTAGTATCGCCTGGATCGGCAAAGTGCGTTGGAAGCGCTCTGACAAGTTGGAAGACGGCTTCGCCCATGAACAGACCCCTCTCCTAAATGGCAATCACAGATCATATGAGGCTCAAAATGGTGATGCCAATCGTACCGATTCGAATGGTCGCGATGCGAATGGCCGCGAATCCTTTTCTCGCCGCTCCCGAGGCCGAACTATGTCCAATGCGGCCAAACACTCGGCCCCCGCTTCACGCAAAGACGAGAATGCCGCTTTTTATCGACCTCAAAAGCTTCCTCACAAGACATGGTGGGAGTATATCCGCGGATATTCTCTCTTCTTTCCCTACTTGTGGCCCAAGGATTCAGTCAAGCTGAAACTGCAAGTCCTTGTTTGTTTCGTCTTGGTCATCATTCAGCGCATCGTCAACATCACCGTCCCCATTCAGATTGGTGAAGTTGTCAAGCAACTCAATTATGCCATCAAGGAAGTGCAGGCTGGACAGCCACTGACTATGGATCTCTTTCCACTCCGCGCTTCCCTGCTCCTTGGAGTTCTCTGGGTTCTTCAGGGCATGCTCGGACCGCTCCGATCATATCTCTGGATCCCCGTTTCTCAATATTCGTATCGGGGCTTGACAACGGCTGCCTTCAACCACGTGCATTCTCTAAGCCTGGATTTTCACCTCTCCAAGCGCACTGGCGAAGTCTTGTCTGCACTCAACAAGGGTTCTTCCATCAACTCTTTCCTCGAGCAGGTCACTTTTCAAGTCATTCCAATGCTGTTCGACTTGATTCTGTCCATTAGCGTTTTCTACTACAGGTTCGGCCCTCTTTACGCGCAAATCAATTTGGTCGATACTTGTTGGTATCTTTACATGACCATCAAAATGGCGTCGACTAGAGCTGACCAGCGACGCGAAATGACCAATGCTGACAGAGAGGAAGAGGCCGTCAAGAATGATTCAATATCAAGCTACGAGACGGTCAAGTATTTCAACGCCGAGGAATACGAGTTCAACCGTTACCGTGGCAAGGTCGGAGCCTACCAAAAGGCCGAAGCTCAGGTACAGATGGGCATGGTCATGATGAATGTTTGCCAGACTCTTGTCTTCAATATTGGCAGAATTCTTGCGGCTCTTATCTGCGGCTGGCAGGTTGCGGTTGGAATGCGCGAGTCCAGTGAATGGTTTGTCGTGATTTCCTACCTGACCCAGCTTCAGGGACCACTCAACTTCTTTGGCACTTTTTATCGGACCGTACAGCAGTCCATGATTTCCGGCGAGCGTTTGCTCGAGCTCTTCAAGATCCAGCCTACGGTTGTCGACACCCCCAATGCAAAGCCCCTCGAAAACTTTTCTGGTCACATTCGCTGGAACAATGTCAGCTTTTCTTACGACAGGCGTCGTACAGCGCTGCGCAACATCAGCTTCGAGTGTCCGCCTGGAACCACGACCGCGTTTGTGGGTGAGTCCGGTGGGGGGAAATCGACACTGTTCCGTCACATGTTCCGGTATTATGATTGCGACGAAGGCAGCATCGAATTGGACGGCAAAGACGTGCGAAACTTGACCATTTCATCCGTTCGTCGCCACATTGGTGTTGTACCTCAAGACACAACCTTGTTTAACGAATCGCTCATGTACAACCTGAGATATGCGAATCCAAATGCCACGGACGAAGAAGTGTATGCTGCATGCAAGGCAGCTAGCATTCACGACCGAATTTTATCCTTTCCCGACCAATACGAAACCCAGGTTGGAGAGCGCGGCTTGAGGCTGAGTGGAGGCGAGAAGCAGCGTGTGGCCATTGCTCGCACAATTCTTAAAAATCCTCGCATCATCATGCTTGATGAGGCTACTTCGGCCCTGGACTCCCACACAGAGCAGGAGATCCAAGAGAATGTATGGAGCATTGGTCAAGGCCGCACCTTGCTCATAATCGCCCATCGACTGTCCACAATTACCCACGCCGACCAGATTATTGTGCTCCATGCGGGCACGATTGTTGAGAAGGGCACACACGAGGAGCTTCTGGCTGCTGGTGGTCGTTACGCGTCGATGTGGGAGAAGCAGATCCGCGCCGAACGCGCGCTTAACGCTGCAAGAGAAGCGACTCAGCGCGCCACGCGTGCTCTCCGCAGGGCTAACATGAGCCACAAGAAGGGAACCGAGACGCCACTAGACGGCTATAACAGTGTAGGCTCCTCGGCCTCTCTTTCCGGCAACAATGCAAGCCGCGGATCCAAAAAGAGCAAGAGTGACGATACGACCGAGGAAATCACCACGTCCGGGTCTTCCTCCTCGGACGACGAGTCTGGACACACCGAGGAGCATTCGCCCGAACGCAGCAAATTGAATCAGTAATCACTTCAGCCAGCCCGATTTGGCTTCCATCATTTTAATTTTTCAAGGGAGAGACGTATTTTCCGTACCGTCATAGATGGCAACAAGACTCTGGGAAGCGGTAGAAGACCAATGCTGCACACCGTGAGGTGGTTTTTTTGGCACTTAATATTCATTACTGTCCAGAGCGACAGACAAGCGGGATTTTTTCATTGAGCTCTTCTTTTCTTTTCTTTTTTTTCCATTTTCACGAGTCAGTCGTTTTTTGTTCTTTGCTTTTACTGCGCCGAGGCATATGATGTCATGAAGAACGATTTCTTTCTCTTCTCTCTATCCCCGGCAAGACATACCGGTTATCAAATCTGCATATGAGCGGCGTTGATGGGGCGTCTGGTTGTTATTCTTGATCATTGCCTCTCTTTGCTTTTTCCATCAATCATATTCGACGCTGTGTCCTTTCTTTCCGACTCTTTTGCTTTTGATTTCCTGATGAAAATTTTCTCTTTCAATGTCCACATCTGCTAGTTGTGTTGCTGATTTTTTTTTCGGGACCATATTGGACGGTCTGTAATATGCCGGCGCGGGTGAGCAGTCTTCAATTACGGGAAAAAATCAAGGAAAGGAAGGGGAAAAGAACTTATGAATGCGTGCCTTTTTTTCATTCGATCTGTCTAGAGCGGCGAGCGCATTCTGGCGCAACAAGACGAGCGTTTTTCAGTCTGTTTTCATGCCTTCCTCTGGGAAGAAGAGAGTTACGAATGACTCTATTTTGGACGATTATCGGCATAGGTAGAAATGAATGCAACTCACGTCGCCTTTTTACTCATTGTCACAAATAGTAAAAAGTGAGTTGAATATGGTTTTACTGCTGAGTGAGCGGTGTAGAGGAAAGATGAGGTAGTCGTAACGAATGTCATGTGCCGCTGCGGGCATTATTAAAATATGCTAAAGTACAGAGAAGAAATCGGGCGGCTTAAGTCATAAATAAGGACTGCCCACCACCAGCAGTGGTGAAGAAACTATGATACAGAGAAGAGAAGAAATTTAAGAAAGATTGATGGAAAATTAAGACACACGCATCCATCCATGTCATCCCATCATGCCAGTACACATCCCGTCAAGCCAACACACCAACGTTACGGACCATCAAGTCCCCGTTTCTCCATTGTCATGCAAATCTTCAGTCCCCGGTGGCTCAGTCGCGGTGACAAGAGATGAAGGGGAAAAGGGGGGGGGGAGGGCGGGGGGGG
>JARJPL010000557.1:0-79893 GCA_030782805.1 Aschersonia sp. MBC 622
GGGGGGGGCAGGTCAAATCGGAGTCATTCACCCATCCCACAATTATATGTACGTCGAAAAGATATGGAGCTTGGGATTGGCAAAGATAGGTTTTAACGCTGCTTTGTTGAGAAAGTACGAATCTGGGCCCAAAACTCTGCGCTGGATTGCTGTCTGATGTGGAGAGCACTACAGCTATTACGGAGTACAAAGCCGTGGGCGCCACAGAATGTCTCGCCGTGGTATTTTATGATAGATGATCTCTCCGCGCCCCGTGTCTGCACGCCCCCGGGGTCGCGGCCCACCAGCCGGGGGGGATGCGATTCGCGCTCCGAGGTCCAAGGATGACAGTTGAATTCAGAACGGGCGCGCTGGTAACATGCCAGAAATGGCGTGGTTAAGCGAATCGAAAAGTCAAGATGAGATTTGACTACGCAAGCCAGCAAGCAGGGTCTTGCACCCGCTCTCGTCGCATCTCAGAGAGCACCGCGGTGGCGAATGTCCCCTCGGCCGACTCCTCACATCTCATGTGTGACGAGACAACGCTTTCTCTATGATTGTTCGTCCCGAGGACCATAAACTAGAGGAGCCAAGATGGAAACAGCGGCAGGGCTACTGCTATGTGATTTCTCGGCATCACAACGCAGCGAGAGTGGAAGCAGTCCGGCGCTGTGCAGCTTGCAAGGCACCCTTGACCCCAAACAAACATTGCAACTTGGCAAGTACGGATAATCTGTACAGATTACGGGAGTTACAGCTTGGAGCGTTACGCACAGGTAGCGTGGCGATGTGACACATCATCGTTGTGCAGCGCGTTTGGCCAGCCCTTTATCGCCATCCACTTTTGCTCAGGTTGTACGGCCAGCCACTGAGACGCCGGACGACTTTTATTTCGCGGCAGTCACCGTGATCGGTGGCATTTTTGCACCTAGGTCTACCAGTACGTACGGAGTACAGAGTATATATATCTTATCCATGATGTACGTATTATGCTGATAAGTATGCAGGTGTGTACAACGAGCCACTCTCCCATAAACAAGCAGGCAGCACATTCATAAGCAAGCCGCCATGTCTATGCACATTCTGTACAATTGCTGGGGGGGGGAAAAAATTGTCCTTTTCGCTCCGTGTCTAGTCCTTTGTCTTGTCACTTTCCAAGAACAAACGAGTCGCGATCAAGTTTCAACGGTGTTGCAGCCGGATGCCGGCTCTCGCTCAAACCCCATTTGGTACTACCGGTGTCGTACCACGTACGTACCTACCTGTGTAACTACAGCGCTCGAGCTCGTCCAGTGTTGGACGGCGCACTGTGCACAGTGCACACCCAGTCCCCCACCAACGCACCTAGACACACACCTCGCACCCACTGTGATACCCAAAGTGCTTGCGCCACCCGCGCCACGCCCCTCTCCTGCAGCGCTCCTCCTCTCCTCCTCCTCCTCCTCCTTGAGATCGAATTCTCACAAGCGGATACTAGCTTCCTTGCCTGGGTGTCAAAGTACAGTAAATGGGCAAATGGGCTTTTTGATAATAAGGTCGGATTCGGGTCCTTTGATTTGACCAATCCTTACAGCTGATGCCAAACGAGCACCAGCACAAGCTCTCTTGCCCACCTAACACCCAGCCGAGCCATCGCCGGAGCTCTCGTTGACAAGGCCCCGAAGGAGTTGCTTCTAATTGCCCTAATAAGGAGAGATCCTCCCCGCGAAGATTTTCCCCCGTCAAACTTCCGCCCAGGACATGAACGCCGCCGGTTGGTTTCTCGATATCAAGAGAGCATACGGATACTTCATACGGATACTGTGCCACGCACACACCAGTGGCCAGCTCCTTGATAAATCCTGACCTACCAGCCAAGGGGTGGACAAAAAACATGGCGGATAGGTATACACTGATTTTCGCCCATGATTAGCAGTGGTTGTAGGTAGACTATCGCCATGTTTTTTGTCCACCGAGTGCCTACTTGCCTACCACGTGGGTGACAAAACTGTTCGCCGCTTTTTGGTGGTGAGCTGGTGAGAAAGCGGCGATCAGTTTTGTCACCCAGGTGCCTACCAGCCCGTTCTGAGACATGGCGCACACTAACACCCAAGATCGCCATATTTGTTGGCAATCAAAGACATCGACGCCCTCCTGCTGTCCCTGTCGTGTGCTTTTTCTTTCCCTTTTTTTTTTTTTTTTTTTGTGATAAACTTGCAACGAGAGAGCGGCACGCAAACGGTGGGCTGGCTGGCAGACTAATACCCATTTGGGCATCCACGACCGTTGCAGCCCGATGTTCTTGCCATGTTAAACGCTTTTTTTTGTTCCCCCCCCGTCTTTGCCCGATATCCCGTGGCGTCGAATGGTCTGGTTTTGCATAATATGGCTTTCTTTCACGTGGCCAAAATTCATGTATTACTAAATTGTCTTGGGTAACAGATGCAACCCCTTTGCCATATCCCAAACGGGATTGCATCCCGCCAGTCTTGAACAGAGCTCCAATTGTAGAAATCGACAATTGTAGAAATCAACGAGAAGCAAGAGCTTTCGTTCTGTGTTCTCTCATCGTATCCGCACCGAATCTTGCTATTCAGAGTCGAGAAGAAAAGAGCAGAAAAGGCCGTCGTGATGTATATATATATTGTTTTCTCTCCTCTTGTCATCAGCCTTGCTCGTCACTACTCCATACATGCTAGATTGTCCTGCCCACCGCCCTTTTTTCTCATGCAAGAAGAAAAAAAAACAAAAAAAAAAGGTCGTAAATATCACCCACATCTCCCTCTATACACAACGTCTTGTTCCCTGTCTATCCAACCTTCGTCAGAATTTGTTGACGCGTCTCCTCTCTTCCTTGAGCTTTATCAGTTGATCCAGCGCTTCCTGGAGGGGAACCAGCTCGCCCTTGCTCTGCGTGGCCTGGTCGTCGCGGTTGCGAATGTTGACGGTGCGCGACTTTTCCTCTTCGGCGCCGACGACTATGGAAAAAAATTCAATCATTAGTATATTTTGGTAAAAAGAAACCCCCTTGAAACCAAACGGTGACACGGAGAAGAGAAGAGAAAGGAGAATGTCTTACCAAAGATAAAGTTGTACTGCTCAAGCTGGCCGGTACGAATCTTTTTCTGAAACGTGTTGCCGCTGAGGTCAACGTCCACGTAGAGGCCCTGCTTCTTGAAGACGGACTGCACCTCGACGGCGTAGTCGTTGACGGCGGGCATAATGGGCACGACGAGTACTTGGCGCGGGGACAGCCAAAACGGCCACTTGCCGGCAAAGTGCTCAGTGAGAATGGCAAACATGCGCTCGACGGAGCCGAGGACGGCGCGGTGCACCATGACGGGGCGGGCGTAGCCGGCGGGCAGGTCGGGCTCGGCGTCGCCGCCGCCGGGCGCGTCCTCGTCCTTGCCGGCGACATAACGCAGCTTGAATCGCTTGGGCAGGTTGAAGTCGAGCTGGATAGTGCCGCACTGGAACTCGCGGCGCAGGGCATCGTACACAGTAATGTCAATCTTGGGCCCGTAGAAGGCGCCGTCGCCGGGGTTGAGCTCCCACTTGGAGCCGATCTTGGTGGTAAAGGCGTTGAGGGCCTCGGTGAGCTTGGCCTCGGCCATGTCCCAGACGGCGACGTCGCCAATGTACTTTTCGGGCCGCGTGGAGAGCTTCAGCTTGTACTCGAAGCCAAACAGGCTGTAGATGGAGTCGAGAAAGTCAAAGCAACCGACAATCTCGTCGCGGATCTGGGCGACGGTGCAGAAGATGTGCGCGTCGTCCTGCTGGAAGCGGCGCACGCGCGTGAGGCCCGACAGGGCGCCCGAGAACTCGTTGCGGTGCAGCACGCCAAAGTCGGCCATGCGCCACGGTAGGTCCTTGTAGTTGACGTCGGCGTGGCTGAAAATCTTGCAGTGACCCGGACAGTTCATCGGCTTCATACCGTACTGCTCCTTTTCCACCTCAAACGTGAACATGTTCTCCGCGTAATGGCCCCAATGGCCCGACGTCTTCCACAGCTCCGACTTGTACACATTGGGCGTCATGACCTCCTGAAACTCGCGCTTGCGGTACTCGGCCTTGATCACGTCCATGAGCGTGTTGTAGATGCGCGCGCCGTGCGGCAGGAAAAAGGTCGAGCCGGGTGAGACCTCGTCGAAGAAGAAAAGCTTCTGGTCCGTGCCAATCTTGCGGTGATTGCGCTTGGCCGCCTCGGCCAGGAACGTCTTGTGCTCCTCGAGCGCCTTCTTGTCGGGGAACGAGACGCCGGCGATGCGCTGCACCGACTCGTTCTTGGAGTCGCCCAGCCAGTACGCGGCGGAGCTCTGCACATGGTCAGTATAGATCGCTCGAGGAAAGTGACGCATATTGGACATACTCGAAGAACGGCAAAGGCCTTGATGTTGCCAGTGTTGGGCACGTGAGGACCGCGGCACAGATCAATCAGGGGACCGCAGCGGTAGACGGTGGACTTTGTGCCGTCGGGCACGCGCTGCTGGATAAAGTATTCCTTGTACTTGCTGTACTTGAACATTTCGAGTAGTTCGTCCTTGGTCATTTCTAGGCGCTCAAACGGCTGCTTCTCCTTGATGATGGACGACGAGAGGGTCTCGAGCGCCTTCTTGTCGTCGTCGCCAACAACCTGGCTGCATTATTGTCAGCATTCACCACGTCGAGTCATCGAGTCACACGACTAAGAAAGTCCCCACGCACCCTTCCATGTTGGCCATGTCGTAGTAGAAGCCGGGAGGGTTCTCGGTGGGAGGCCCGTTGCAGAGGTAGCAGCCGAAGCGGCGCTCGCAGGCTTCGCCAAGGATATGGGCAGACGAGTGCCAAAAGACCTTTTTGCCTAGGACGCGTGTAAGCATGGGCTGGTATCCATCTCTTCGGGGAATAGGCGTCGCGTACCCTCGGTGTGATCGAAATCAAGCAGCTCCAGCTTGCAGCTCTTTTCCAGCGGGCGGGTGAGATCCCATAACTCGCCGTCGACCTGGGCAATAACGGTGCGCTCGACCAGGCTCTTGGAGATGCCCTTGGCGATGGCCAGCGGGGTCGTCTCCCACGAAGTGCCCTTGGTCTCGTTGCCATTGGGCATGGTGACGGTAATTTCTTCACGCGGCTTGGCTGTGATATCCATGTCAGTTGCATCCCTCCCCTCTGTACGTCACGAATCGGCCGCGTACCAGCAATCTCGGCATCCTGTCGGGCCTTGATCTTGTCGAAAAGATCGAGACGGAATTGGATAAACTCGGCAGGCTCGGGGCGCTGTCACACAATGTCAATTTTCTTTACTTGTTTGATCTTTTTTTTTTCCCTTTCTTTGAGAGGCGCTTCTTCGTTTCGGCACTGGGGGTCACGTACCTCGAGGCCGGCATTCTTGTTGGGCTTGGGCGCTTTTTCCTTCTTCTCCTTGGGCCGGGCGGCGAGCTCCTTGGGAGCGCCCTCGGCCACCTTGGCGGCATCAACCTTCTCGGACGACATGGCGGGCAAACGAGGACGGTGCGAGCGAGAGTCGGGGAGAAAAGCGGTGGGTGTGCTGTGGCAGGACAGAACGGTTGACTCTTGGAGGGGCAGACAACCCTTTTTAGGAGGGGGAGCTGCGAGGGGTGGGGTAGTCGTGGTTCAAGGAGTCACACGGTAGATCCTCGGGGGCGGCGATGTTGATGCAGAGCATTGTGTATTACTATTGACGCGGTATGTTTTGCATACCTGAAGTCGGCAGTATTGCTGTCATATTGAGGAAGAGTTGCATTGATTTGTTGCAATGATTAGTGGTTGAGTCAGTATGCCGAATTCGGTGCATGCTGCATGTACCTAGAGATGACTCTGATCTGTGATAGTCACGTATGATTCAGCACAACATCGTAAAATAAATTGTTTTCCAATCAAGATATGACCAGGAACATCAGAACGGATCTAGAGACCTAGGTAGTTAAGGACTCGCGTTATTTTAAAGTCGCTCGCCACGGAAAACGCTGACTATCATGTAAGCAGTGTCTGGTGTGACTATGTCGCATTCTGTTCCTTTTAATGAGTCGGTTCTTTGATGAGTTACCATCTTAACGAGTAATTCTACTTCTGATGAAACATGCATTCCGCCCTCGGATCTCTCTTGCATGTGTCGGGGTCAAGGCAGAAGACACCGTCCACAATGTGGTCATGAAAGCGCTGGTTAGTTTGGCTGCGATCCAAGAAACTATGACAGAAACAGCAGACACTTGCGCACATCATGTCAGTTAGCAGATTGATCCTTAATGAGTGTGCCTAGTCCTTCGCCATCACAACAGATGCACTTTGAGTCCCAGATGCCGCTCTGTAAAAAATTATGTTCATTCATACAATGATGCTATGCATCGGGTATCACACAAACGCCATAACCCTAACAAACCTACCCCTACTACAAATCCTTATATTCCATACCGCGTCACGCACTCCTCGCGATGCGTCTCCAAGCACTCGAGTGCGCACACCCTCGTCCCACACTTCAAGCACCTGACCCGTCCCCAGTATCCGCAGACCTCGCAAAACACCCTCACCGGATACGTCGCGGTCCAGTTCCCGCGCGCCTCGCCATAGCTGAGCGGGGGCGCCGCCAGCAGCCGTCTCATCTCGGCCTCGGTCGGCAGTGGCGGCACGCGGCTCATCAGCAGCGGGTCGACGTCGCCCGGGTGCGCGAGCGGCGGAGGCCGGTGCGGCGCGGCCAGCATCGTGGAGGGCTCGTTGTTGCTGCTGCTACTCCCCTCTCCTGCAGCATCAGGCATCGGTGAGTCGCCGCCTATCACCGGCGTGGCGGACGACGCGTCCTTGCTGCGCGAAGCAGCGGCGGCGGCGGCAGCGGCGCTGGACCGCTTGCTGACCGCCGCGGCGTTGGATTCCGTCAGCGCCTGCAGCGCGAGAAAGTCGTCGAGGTGGTTGGCAAACGTCTTTTGCGACTGCATAATTTTGCGCACATTGGCCGTGTGCTTTCGCTGAGCTGTTTTGACGCAATCATAGCCGTTAGCAAAGATAGGAAAAGGAAAAAGAACAAAGCTCTTGCTGAGGCTTGTGACGAGTTTCGGGGCGTCGGTGTACATACTCCGTCCGCTTTTGCCAGGAAGCGGAATCGTGGTGTCGCGCCCGCCGTCACGGTCCAGCGCCTCGAGCTCCTTGCGCATCTTGTTCTCCTGCCGTGCCGTGAGGTCGCTGAGGGTGAGCCCCCCGCCGGGGGCATTTCGTGCGCGTTTGCGGTTCGCCGTGGTGGTGGTGGTGGTGCCCGAGGTGGTGGCAGCGGCGAGGCGGGTGTCGGGGACGTACGCCCAGCCGGGGGCAGACGTCGTCTTGGCCCCGGCGAGCTCGATGACGCCGAAATCATTCATTTCTCCGTTTTCGTGTGTCTCAAATTTGCATGATGTTTCTAATGTTGCAAGTCGAGGGAGAGCTCATCATGTTCGCGTGGCCACCTAGTTAGGTGGTAGCGGCAGAAAAGAACGCCTCCAGTACCTAACTAAATAATTAGGTACCCAAGCGTGCCAAGTTGCTAAGGTGGTAGTAAGCAACCACAGTGGGGAGCTCGACTTGCCCAAGCCGAGACCATCCCAATCAAGTTCCGTTGCCACCTCCTCCAAACCCGCCGAAACATCCCTTCCAAGCTTCCCCGAATCCTTCTTCCCAACAGCAAACTACCCGCCAATACACGTCGCTATCGTGTCCAACAACTTTTTCCTCCCAATCGCACGTTCGACATCATGTATAGCGCCGCATCGAGAGTCCTGATGGGCCGCGCCGCCCGCGGCTTCCACACCACATCGCGCCGCATGACCGACGCTCCTCTGGTGGCCAAGAAGCCCATGGGCGCATTCCGGGGAGGGTACGTCTTGTTCCCCCGTCACGTACACGTCGTGCTGAATTAATGCTCAATTATCATCTACAGTATCTTTGGCTTCCTCCTCGGATCCACTCTTGCCGGCACCAGCGTCTATTCGTATCTCGTGCAAGAGTACAAGACCTCCAACGACTTGCTTACCGAGGATATTTACGTACGTCAGCTGTCACTCCAATGAATCGATTTCTTGAAACAATTGCTAACAGTTTTGTAGACACTGCAAGCTTCCGTCACCCGATTGACCAATTACGTCAAGAAAATTGAGCAAATAGCCCAGGAAAAGAAGAAATAAAGCACGCGCGATCGGGATAACACGGAAACGCAATGGGATGAGGCCATGCTACGGCAACAGTATCTAACTGAAAGAATTTGTCTTGATGAGATTGCGCCCCTGTACAACAATACCGACGAGAATCAATAAAGCGGAAACACCATGACAAAAATGACCAGCACAGTTTTGAGAAAGTGCAGTAATTCAATTACATGATCTATTTTGATCCGAAATGTGTTGGACTCGCAGAAAACTATAAATCATTGGTGCAGCTGTGGCAACCGTATAAAACAAAAAAAAACTCGTAGACATTCCCTTTTTATGATGCACTAATACATGACGTTTACAACTCGTCGTGATCCTCCTCAACCTCCTCATCCTCCTCGACAGCCTTCTTCTCCTTGGAAGCGGCGGGAGCAGCCTCCTCGGTAGCGTCTTCCTTGAGGCTGACTGAGGCCTTGTGCTTGCCGTTCTTCTCAATGAACTCGACGAGGTCCTCGGGAGTGCGAGCGCCTTCGTAGGTAACGGGGTTCTTCTTGTCACCGGCGGGGTAGAGCTTGATAGTGGGGAAGCCCTGGATGTCATCCGGGACGTCATTGAGAGTAGCGTCGACCTTGGCAATGGTGACCTTGTCCTTGAAATCAGACTCCTGGAAGGCGGCGCCAAGCTGGTCGTACTTGGGAGCGAGGGCCTTGCAGTGACCGCACCAGGGGGCGTAGAACTCGATGAGGACATCCTTGTTGTTATCAAGTACGATATCGTCGTAGTTCTTGGCGACGACGACGGTGACGGGGCCGTCCTGGGACTCGGGGATGGGCTCCGACTTGATACTGGGCTCAATCTTGCCGGCAACGTAGTCGTCGACAAACTTGCCAATCGACTTTTCGGTAATCTTCTTTTCCTGATCAAAGGGGTACTTCTTGTTACCCTCAATGTCCTGGATGGCAAAGGCGGGGAACTTGTCAGACGCAAGGTTCAGGTTTCCGGCGTGGGCGCCGAAGGCCTTGGCATCAATGGTGCCAAAGTTGACCTTGCCCTTATGCTTCTCAGCGACAGGCTTGAGGGCCTTGGCGAGCTCGGTGCGCTCCTCCTCGGTCTCGGCGAAGATGTAGCACAGGGGGAGGCCGGCCGACATGTAGCCGGCGTAGGTCTCGGGGCCGATCTCGCCGATGAGGGGAGTGGCAGCGGTCTTGGTAAACTCCTCAATGGCATCGGCGTCGAACTTCTTGCCCTTGAAGATGGTCTTGCCCTCATCAAAGGATTTGTAGAGGACAACGGCGGGGGCGGTGACATCTTCAGCCTCGGCCAAATTGGCGTCGGCGACGGAGCCAAAGAGGTAGTCGTTACGGTACTTCTCAGCGACGGTCTGGAAGACGTCGGCAGAGGTCTTATCGTCCTCGGCAATGTATGCCACGACGACAACCTTGTCGGCCGTCTTGAAGTCCTCGAGGGTATCTTTTTCGAGGGTGGAAACGGCGGGGAGGGACTGCTTGACCATGTAGGATGTGATGGCAGCGGCCTTGCGCTGGCCACTGTAGGGGACGACGCTGTCGACTCCGCGGAAGATCTTGAGGGTGGGGTAGCCCTCGACATTGTAAGACCGGCAGAGGGCCTCCTCCGCGGTGCAGTCAATCTTGGCGAGCTTGATGTTCTTCTCCTTTAGAGAAGTAGCAGCCTCCTCATACTCGGGGGCGAGGGCCTTGCAGTGGCCACACCAGGGAGCAAAGACTGTGAGTGGCATTAGCTATGTGTTGACACGACAGGCAGGATTAAAGCGGAATAGATGGAGCTTACACTCGGCGAGGACCAAGTCGTTGGCCTTGACGAAGTCGTCAAAGGTCTTGCCGGTAAGCTGGGTCACATCAGACTCGTCGGCGGCGGTGACGAGGCTGGCAAAGGCAGCGAAGAGGCCGAGGCAAATGCGCTTGTGCTGCATCTTGCTGGGTATAGTGTGATGTGGAATGGGGGTATAATAAGAAATGTACAAATGGGCGACACTGAATTTATTCCAGATGTTGCGTGAAGGAGATAGGAAAAGGGACTGGATGAATCTTGGGGATGATTGATGGGTAAAGTAATGGCCAGCGTGTGGAGGTTGGTAGTGTGGGGAACTGGACGAGACGTTCAATTGAACAAGTGTCCCTTTCCAATGGCGACGGCGCGGGAGGGGGCTAAGCAAAGCAAGTGAGCAACGAGCTGAACTCACAGTGCAGCTTTGTGCAATGTACTGGTACCTGGACGTGCCATCCAGTCAGGGTAGCGGGGCCACCACCAACACACTCATGACACTGCGCTCACTGCATTTACTGCACTGTGGGTTGTGGCTGCAGCGAGCTGGACGCCCTGTGGCACTTGGGACGTGATCCTGAAGGGTTGACAGCCGGCTGGCCAGACCAGACGAGCCCAGCCAATCACAAATGACCGAATCTTGCTCCGGCGGGGCCCGCTAGCAACTATCAAGTCCACTTGTCCCGGCCAGGCTGGTACAGGGGCAGCTTTCGCCACCAGCGACCACTGCCGCGCCCCGGAACGGACGGGCGGACAGGTACCTGACCAATCCTGTCGTGTCCGTGCCGTGCTGTACCAGCTCTCGCGGACCTCCACTGACAAATCCAATATGATGAAGAGCGATTCGCCTTGACAGTTTGTCAGGGAACTCCAAAGATAATAGAAATGTAACAAGCGCGGGTGGCGTTTTCTACTGATAGATTCCTCACATTTATCGCTTACCCCTTTTGCCACCCCAACGCGACTCGGTCTTAAACCACGACGTAGTAACGTAGGTACCTATTACAAAGCTTCCAGCACAAGGTCTCGGGCCTAGGCGGCGGCGCCCTTGACATCCCGCTCCCATAACCATCCGCGACAGCTGATTCACGCAGATCCGACCACTTCATCGCGCCAACAACGCCCAGTTGCGTGTGGATCCTAGACACGATTGGTTGCAGTCCCACCAAGGTTGAAGGAACCATCATGGGTGGCGTCTCGTTGTGGCCAGATATCTTGAACAAAAGCCGTAAATAGAAAGTACCGACTCGGGCAAAACATTCATCGCACGCCTGCGTCTGGCTTGGCAATGCTTCTTGACGCATGTTTATGGTGCATCTACATGGCTTACTACGCCTGACTTGCGGCCCATTCTGCCATGTTGCAACCGTGTCTTGTTTGCTTGATTGAAAGCGACATTGGGGGCGGGACGGACAGCTTCAGCTCTCAGCCACATCATGCGCCAACTTACGTCGCATTCAACCATTCCCAAGTGACACGTACTTCGTACACCACTGCGAATTCGAAGAGCATGATTGACAATGCAGATCTATCGTTTCTAGTATCGTTTATAGGTTCTCTATTCTCTCCACATCGCTTCGCTCGATCTAGACATGTGTTCTTGCTGCACGCCACAAGCCCCATCCCTTTCAGGGTAGGCCTCCATCTTTCAGTATGCAGTAAACATCATACATCCCCTCAAAAGTGGCGCTCGAAGCTGGCCGGCGGCCCAGCGCGGTGATACTGGATCGGCCATTTGGCCTTGACCTTGAGCTCGTGCGCCGCGCGCAGCACCCACTCAGGCTCACGCAGAAACTGCCTACCCACAAGCGCAAAGTCGGCCGCCTGGTCCGCGCCTCCCTCCTGCACCAAGCTCGCCGCCGTCTGGCCCTCCGTGATGAAGCCGACGGTGCCGATGAGCAGCGGCGAGCCCTCGGCCGCGAGCGCTTCCCGCACCGTCTTGGCCAGATCCGACTGGAAGCGCTTGTTGTCGTGGGGGATCCGCTGTGCCGCCGAGTTGCCGCCGCTGCTGACGTCGAGCACGTCGACGCCCAACGCCGGAAGCTCTTTGGCCAGCCGGATCGTGCTCGCAAGGTCCCACGACGGCGCGCCGCCCGACTCCATCCACTCGGAGCCCGACACGCGCACCCACAGTGGCATCGTCTCGGGGATGACGCCGCGCACGGCGCCAACCACCTCCTTGAGCAGCCGCGTGCGGTTCTCGAAGCTGCCGCCGTAGTCGTCGGTGCGTGTCTGCAGAGGCAGTCAGAATACAGGCCAACGTCACAAAATTGCAGGGAGGAGAGCAAACAAGAGGGGAAAACGTACGTTGCTTAGTGGCGACAGCGAGCTGCTCAGCAGGTAGCCGTGCGCCGCATGAATTTCAATGGTGTCAAAGCCCGCCGTGACGGCGCGCTTGGCCGTGTCGGCAAACGCCTGCACGAGGCCTTTGATCTCGGCGATTGTCAGTTCCTTGGGTGCGGCGTGATCGTCGGCAAACGGAATCGGGCTGAGAGACACGACATCGTCTGGCCAGCCGTTGGCAGCCTTGTCAGCAATGGTCTTGGTGGCAGTGCCGCCGAGCCAGGGCGCGAGCGTGCTCGCCTTGCGGCCGGCGTGCCCGATCTGGATGCCAATCTTTGCATTCTGGCTGTGCGCAAAGTCGACAATGCGCTTGAGCGGCGCAATCTGCGAGTCCTTCCACAGCCCGCTATCCTCGGGGCTGATGCGGCCGCGCGGCTCGACGGCCGTCGCCTCGACAAAGACGAGCCCCGCGCCGTGCAGCGCCAGCTGGCCCAGGTGCACCAGGTGGTAGTCGGTTAGGTGTCCGTCGTCGGCGCTGTACTGGCACATGGGCGACACAACGACACGGTTCTGCTGCTCCAGCCCGCGCACCTTGATCGGCTGCAGAAGCGAGGGCGGCGACGAGCCGGCATCCTCGGCGGAGCCGATGGGCGGCTCTTGCGCGGGCGTGTAAAAGGGCACGCCGGGTGCGGCCTTGTTAATGGTACTGTACGAGCTCATGGCCGGGATGGTGTGGCTGTGATGTTGGCGTCGTAGAGGTGCGGGGTGAGGGAAGCGTAGAGGATTGCAATTGAGACGGCGCAAAGTAGTACGAGTGGATGTCGTCTTCGACACTGCGTATGACGCTAATGAAGTATAGGGAAAGCTGAATTTGCTCATTCGAAGGAGACTGACGGTGCCTTTATACCGTTTTGCGGCATTCGGGATGGAGGGGTGCAACTATTCTTACTTTGAGTGCTCAATGACGTGCCCGCGCCAATAGTCAAGTCTCAAAGAAAGTCTAAAAGTCTGTCAATTGTCGTGGGGTTGAGATCGGGAAATTTCCAGGTAGAAATTCGTGGTTGCTGAATAATGTTCCGATTAGAAACTCACACGGACGCTGCATTATCAATCCGCTGCTATGCGGCCCGACTCAACCGCAATCCGGGCCGAGTCCGGAGTAGGTACTTCATTAGTAGTGTGATGCACACAAAAATAAAAGTACCTTTTCAAACTGCTACCACAAAAATCATACTCAAGTTCCTCAGATACTTTACACAAGTCGGACCGGATAGCAGCAGAATGGGTCGTTCCGCCCAAAGACTCGCGATCGGAATCGCTGGGTACCCTGGGGTCTGCACCTTGATGATCGACAGTGTATTTATCAGCAGGCGGGGCCAAGGTCAGGAAAAGCCCTTCACGTATAACAAGGCCTGATTTACATCAACTACTAGTAAGGCGCGCGCCTTTGTAGCGACATGGATAGTTAGTTGTAGAGTTGTTCTCATGGTACCTCGAGGAAAAAAAAAACCATTGCAAAGCATCGCGAAAAAGGGCAGACGATGTAACTCGTACATAAGGCGCGCGCCTTTGCAGCGACATGAACAATTGGCTGTAGAGGTGTTCTCATGGTACCTTGAAGGAAAAAAAAAAGCATTGCAAAGCATCGCGAAAAAGGGCAGACGATGCAGCTCGTACATGTGAATTCGGAGAAAAGCCACCAAGATGCCCTGTCGATCAATTGGCCTCTTTGTGCCCAATGCGGCTCCGGCCATTCTCCAGCAACTTTCTTCTACGCCACACTGCGTCATAGTGCGCAGGGGAACTTGAACATTGTTTAAACCTTAAAAAAAAAATTCGTACATTGACAGAAAAAAGGACTGTCGGCTTTGCTCTACAACATAACAAAACAGCCGCTCGAGCTGGGGCCAGTCTGGCCGTCTATCGTCTAAATTTCTAAATCTACACAATCGCATGCAACCAACCACTTCTTCTCCTGTTGCGCATCTAGTTGCTCTCATCCCAGGTGGGCTTCATGGTCCAGCGCTGCGACTCGCTGCCGGCGGGAAAAGGCACGCCGAGCTCAAAGAGACGCAGGACAACGGCGGAAAAGTCCTTGAAGAACTCGTCGTTGCTCTTGGCGTAGCGCTCGACGTGGGTACGGAAGGCCTTGTCCTTGACCAGGGCCATGTCGGTGGGCAGCATCATGAGGCTCTTGGTGCTCTTGTCCTCGTACTGTGCGATGAGTTAGTTTGGCTGATTCTTCTTCAATTCCACGTATCAATTTGACATACCTGCTTGGGGCCGTCCCACTTCTTGAAATCCCACTTTTGCTCGAGGAGCAGCGTGTAAAAGTCATTGGTCAAAACGGTCGGGGAAAAGGTCCAGGGCCCGTCAAAGCCGGAGCGGTCGCGATGGCAGCGGCCGAGGGCGTGGGCGCCGGAGAGAGCGACAATCTCCTGGTCGTTGAAGCCCATGCGGTAAAAGATGTTACGGAGGTGGTCCTGGCCCTGGGTGGCGTCAGGCAGGCGGCCGTCGGGCGTGCAGGCGGCCATATCGCGGTCAGCGCGGCCGGGGCGGTAGGGAATGATGGGACCCTGCATCTCCTGGATGGCGCAGACGCCGCCTAGAATCCACAGATCAGAGTAGGTGATCCAGGGGAACTTGGCCTTGACAGGCTCGAGAAAGTCGCGGGCGGCGACCAGGCCAGCGTTGGCGCCGTGGCTCGACTCTGGGTGGAAGCGCATGGTGGCGCCGTTGCTGCCGCCAGTACCGGTTTCCTTGTCATAGGTGCCCGAGGCGTGCCAGGCGAGGCGTACTAGCACGGGGCCGTAGCTACCATCGTCATAGTCGTCCTTTTCCTCGAGCCGCGACGCAATCTCGTCGTAGACGGCCTGGTAGTCGGCCTTTGTCGGGTTGGCGAGCTTGGCGCCCGCGCCGGCGTTGTTGCGGTAGAACCAGTAGCCGAGACCACCGACGGCGGCGGCACCACCGAGGTAGAGGAGGCCAGACGACGACGACTTCTTGGGGCCTTCAGACGAGTAGAAGCGGCGGCCGCTGCGCAGGGCCTGACGGGGGACGGCTGTGGCAAAGGTGTTGCGCGCCGCGACGCGGGCGAATTGGCGAGAAAAGGAAGCCATTTTGAAACACTGAAAGGGGTATCAGTAAGATATGTATTCTGAGTGGGAAAGATGAGAGAATGAGTAGCGTTTGCGCAGCTTGGGCAAACCCGGCCTGGCACTTATAAAGAGGAGTGCGTGTTTGCCGAGAGCTCGGGGATGATTCGGCAAGGAGATGAGGGATGGGGGGTCCAACTCACGATGATACAAGAGTCTTGCTGATACAGTATTAACAAGGTTTGCAAGGAAAAGAAGAAAAGAAAGCAAGTGGCGACGGCTGTGGGGGACGGAGGCTGAGAAATACAAAACAGCAGAAAGGGCCAAAGGGCGGGTTTGCAAGTGGAAGAGAGGGTCCACGGGCACCCGTGTCGGGGCAGAGCCGAGGACCGCGCGCTCTGATTTCGTCACAGGTACCTCTCTTCACTGATTAACTCCTCAAGCCATCGCAGGCCAAGAAAAAAAAAAGAGAGTTGCTCTGGACCCCTTTGCTCACAGGCACAATTGAAATTGGCAACATCTGAGTGGCTCGCAACGGCGGGTCGTGGCGGGTCTTTTTTTCGTCAGGCAAAAAAGGTGTGAGAAAATGGGTCGATGTGGAACGTGGGAAGCCGAGCAAACCAATGTACCCGGTTGGCCGAAGAAACGAACGAGGTGACGAGAACGATCCAATGGGATCTATTAATGACGACGAATATGGAATCTAAAGGAAAAGGAAAAAAAGCAGCATCGGTGGCGATTGCCTAATTTCGTTCCAGTTCAAAAGCTAAAGTACAATCCAATGTAGCCGGACCGTTGGCCGTTTGCCGCCACTGTCGGTTCCTTGCTGACTCATCTGATCTTCTTGGCCTCCGAAGTCTTCCATGGGCAAATTCGGAACCGGGCCATTTCAAAGCGCAAGAGGACCGTGAATCGCCGCATACCAGATAGCCGGCCAGATTCACAAGCCGATCGAACTATTTCAGGTACTACGGCCATCTTCTCGCCGATCACGGACCTATTTTTTTCACTTGCGCCTCATCAACGAATGACTCGAAAAAACTAAGATTCAGATTGTTTTGACATGGCCAAGCACTATCGCCGCCCTGATTCCTGGCCGCGCCGGGCCTCTTAGCTACAGACACAACGCCAACGTACATACTATAGTAGCCTTTCGCATCATCTGGTATTCCCGACTTGAACTATTACATCCCTCAATTGAAATCTGCCGTCCCCTGCGCATCAGCTACCGGCTCAAAGTGTGCCTCGTAAAACTTGAGCCACTGCGTCTCGGCCTTGCGCCGGCTCGCCTCGTCGAGCTCCCCGGCAGGCGGTCCGCCATTCTCCTTTGCTGATGACGCCTTGCCGCCCACGGACGCCGGTCCAAACATCTCTCGATCCACCTCTAGGAACTGCTTCATCGCCTCTTTGCCGCCCTGCTGCACCAAGTAGTTCATATACGCCTGCGCGAGCTCTTGCTTCGACGCTGCCGACAGCCGGCTCTTGCCGCGGAGCTCCTCAAAGACGTGTTGCATGCGCTCTGCCTGGTCTGGAGCGCTCTTGCCGTCGACCTGCTGGCCGAGTTCGAACTCGAACCACTTATCCCAAAAGTGCCGGCTGTCGGCGTACCACTGCACATTTTTTATGAAAATGGCGCGCGCATCCTCCGCCGAGCCCTTGCCGCGCCACACCAGCAGCGCCCACTCAGCTACCAGCGCTGCCTTGGTGTACAAATCTACCGTCGGTGCGTCAATTTGGTCCTTGTACACCTGAATGGCAGCGTCGACACCATTCTGCCGGCGCTCCACGTTGGCCCACGAAACAATCACCTCAATGCAGTCCTGCAGCTTCATCAGGATCGCTTCGTGGATCGCCAACGCTACACCCACCCGGCCTGTGCTCTCTTCAAAGTACGCCCATTGCATGCGAATGCCCGGTCGACTTACCGGCACATGCATCGTGGCGGCACGAATGAAGATGTTCCTCGTCTCAGACTCCTTTTCCGCTTGTGAAGACATCCATCGCGTATAGCGATACCAAAACTCGTCGTAGAATGCGCATGTCGTCAGACACCGCTCGTACAAGCATACGATGCGGTTGTAGTCACCTTCAGACTCCTCAAAGTCAAGATATTTGCGCCAGTTGCTTAGCTGAGAGTGTTCCAGCTCTGTGACGTGAAAGTATGGGCGCTTAATCTCCGACTCATATGTCCAACGCTTCGACACTTCGTTCTGCGTAGATTGAAACAATTCAAAATACATGCTGTCAATCTTGGCCCGTATATCACGCTCCACATCGAGCTCTGGTCGTTGACCGGGCGCTTCCTCAGCAATCTCAGCCTGAAACTTGGCCAATGTGTCTGCATCCACGACCTCGGCCAGTGGCCGTGTGTGAGCGAGAGCGCGAAAGCGCTCGTAGTAGCGTGCGTATTGGTGCATTGGAATGCGCACAATGCGGGCCAGAAGCGCAAAAACGCGATCTTGCGCCTCCTGCCTCTCCTCGTACTCGATGTACTTGTCCCAGAAGGGGTGGGCCAAAAAGTCTAGCCCGACAAATGAGGCGCCCCGCTCGAAAAGTCTAGATCAGTGTTAGATGCGATCTCGCAAAGCCGTCACGGGAGGGAAGTGGGAGTCAGGGTAAATACAAGGGCCATGAGGTATGACATCCAGCTTCAAGACCGGGTATCCAGCGAGGGAAGTGATGCTAGGCATCGGGTGGTTGAGCAATCTGAACCGGGGATGGAGGTAGGTTGCGATCAAAAGCATCATCACTGGCAGAGCGTAAGGGGGCATCCAGAAAGTTAGGGAGCGCCGGATATCTCACCAGCAGACTGCAAGAACAGGGTCTGTCAAGGCTCGCGGCCGTGGATCGATGCGCAAGCGCGTGCTGCGTTGAGTGATATGTTGCAGGGAAAAGGACAATCAACTTACTCTCTGACGAGATGTGGATTGTGAGTAGTCTCCATGGTGAAGGAGCAGTAGTCTGTCCACAAGTCGACAGAACTGGTGATGCTGGCGCATCCTTTTTCGTACACCTGTGGCACGCCGGTTAGCTATTGATTTGTCGCTGTTCCAGACTGAGCAACGTACCATCTGGGCAGATTCTGGTCCCGCAATATTGAACTCGAGATCGGCATATTTCTTCCAGTAGCCAAATAACAGAGGAAACTTGAAGAGAAATCGGTCGTAGGCGTCGCGAAACGTGGCGAGCGCCTGGGGGCTGGAATTGCGGTTCAGACCGCCATCGAGGGTCTCGCACGCCTTGATGAGGTTTTCCCAGTTTTCAAAACTGTCGGGATCGGCTTCCTGCATGAAGGTCATCGTAAGCCGTCAAGACTCCCGACACAGTGCTCCTGTCGTCAACAACGTACCACTGCGGCATTGTGCTTGCGCACCGAGGCGTACTCCTCGTCGGAGCCGCCGTAAGAACCAAAGTCGCTCATAATCAAAGAATCGGTCGCGGAGGTGATGCGCAACCGTTAAGAGGAGTATTGACTGGCGGCATGCGTAGTGATGAAGAAACTGAACAAAAAGTGAGTCCAGATTCAGACTCGGAGGCTGGAAGATCCTTGAATGAACGCGCTTGTGCAAAGGTATTTCCACTGCGACGGAACGCGTGCAGGGTACCTCGGGCCCACACAAGCAAAACTGAAGCACTGCTATTAGGTAAGCAAGGAATTTGGCTGCTCTATTTCATCGGAATTGTGGCTCGCATTAATTTTTTTTGGTTCTCTTCATCCTAAAAATGGCTGGTGATGATTCCTTACAAAAATCATATGATAGGAAGAGACTGAACGCTCTCCAATGGAGAGCATGATCTCAATGTCGAATCTGAAGTCACATCTTTTGCTTTCCTTTCACTTTAAAAGCGCTGTTCCATAGCTTACCTTGCGCAGCTGGGATCCCATTACCGACGCAAGCTGTCCAAGTGGATGGCTTAACCGTGTAGCCAAGATACCGCTATGATACGAGTGAACGAACAAACTATAATACAGGCGAAGTTCTGAGTCCAGGTAGCTATTGCTGTCGGAGTTCGTTCTAGCCGTGTTGGCATCTGCCAGCAAGGTTGGAAGGATAGATGAAGATGGCAAACTCCACATGCATCCAAAATTAAATGAGATGAAGAATAAAGAAAAGTTTATCTTTAGTAAGAAGAAAACTCGGGTGCTGTACTAGAAGCTCAAATCTCTGCGTCAGAGAGCACTTTTTGCGTGTGATTTTAATAAACTTTGCTGTGTCTCTTCTCACCGACGTCATCCGCCAAGCTGGCTCCCAGCTCCATCCTGCAGCAACACCGACAGCCGAACATGCGCAGCACCTTATCATAGTCTCCTTCTCCGTGCAGCAGTACCTCGGCGTGCGTTGCCGCGCCCTCTCTAGTCTCCGACCATGGACCACCAGTGGACATCGCAGGCACCGTCGCCCGAAAAATCATGCGAGCTCTACATCCGCGACCATCCGTCCCGCGCCATCGCCATCGTCTCGTCGACGCACGCCCTCATCCTGCGGTACAGCGCCTCGGCCAGCGACATCATCCCTAATGGCTCCTACACGTCGCTGCCGGTCACCAACAAGGCCTCTGTCTCCAAGTGCATGGTCGAGTTTGCGCCCATTACCAAGACGCTCCTGAAGGACTATCGCCCCCTCACCCACCGGCCTATCTACGGCACCCTCGGCCTGATTACCGCGAATAACGAGGTCTTCCTGTCCGTCATCACCCACGCGACTCGCACGGCGACTGTTCGTCCCGGTGAAACGGTCGAAAAGATTGTCAGCGTGGCATTTTACTGCCTCAGCACCGACGAGTACGACGATGTGGTGCCTCTCGAATCCTACGAAACCGAATCATCCGATGCCTCCTCGGTGTACAGCACCCAGTCCTATGGTCAGAGCCTCAGCCACCGTGATTTGGTTGTCGAGCATCCTTGCCATGAGCTGCGCAAGATTTTAAGCAACGGCTCGTTCTACTACAGCACCGATTTCGACGTGACGAACCGACTCCAAGACCGCCCAATCAACGCGGACTCGTTCCATATTGACAGCTTCAACGACATGTACCTGTGGAACTCATTCATGATTAGCCCTTTGGTCAAATTTCGTTCAAGGCTGCTGCCGCAGGAGCGGGAGGCGCTGGACGAATCCCGCATTCTGACTTCTGCCATCCGTGGGTTTTGCAAGACTATGACAATACCCCAGAGCGCCTCGCCGCTCAAAGGTAACAATGGACGGGCATCGTATCTGACACTTATATCCCGCTTATCTTGTCGCCGAGCTGGCACTCGCTTCAATGCTCGCGGTATCGACGACGACGGCCATGTTGCCAACTTTGTCGAGTCGGAAACTATCTTTTGGAGCGGCACGGGCACCGTCTTTTCCTACGTGCAGGTCCGTGGCTCGATTCCCGTGTTCTGGGAGCAGGCGGCCGATTTAATACCTGGGCGACAAAAGCTCACAATAACAAGACCAGCGGATGCTACACAGCCTGCCTTCAACAAGCATTTTGAAGAGCTCGAAGCCATGTATAGTGCGGTGCATGTCGTCAATCTACTGAGCGATACGAAGCCCGGTGAGGTTGAGCTGGGCAACGCCTACAAAACTGGCATAAAGCATTGCCCTTTGAGTCGCGCCCGTCCTGGCGGCGGAACAGATGATCACGCCATGCTGCGGCAGACGCACTACGACTTTCATGCAGAGACCAAGGGCCCTGGCGGTTACGAAGCTGCGCGGGATATACGTCGCCATATTGAGCATTCAATCGACGGATTTGCGTATTTCTTGGCAGAGGAAGCTGACGATGAGAAGCGCCTGCGCAGCAAGGAAACGAGAATGGTTGTCGTGCTGCAGCAAGAAGGCGTCTTTCGCACAAACTGTCTCGACTGCCTGGATCGAACCAATCTAATCCAGACCCTGATCTCGCAAATGGCAGCAGAGGCATTCCTCAGCCATCGCGGTGTATACGCTGCTTCTGATTTCTGGATGCGTCACTCGACGCTCTGGGCCGACAATGGTGACTCGCTGTCCAAGATTTATGCCGGCACAGGAGCGCTCAAGTCGTCATTTACGCGGCACGGAAAGATGTCGCTAGCCGGAGCTGTAGCCGATATGCGCAAGTCTGTGCAGCGACTCTACCACAACAACTTTGTTGACCCGTCGCGGCAAATCACCATTGATATGCTCCTGGGTCGATTGATTGGACAAGCGCCAGTGCACTTGTGTGATCCCATTAGTGACTATATCTCTGCAGAGCTTAATAAGCGCAGTGATGAATACACATCGTTTGAGAATATCAACCTGTGGGTGGGTACATTCAACCTCAATGGTAAGACAGAAGGCATAGGCCAAGATCTGTCGCCTTGGCTGTTTCCGCGGGACGTTGGCAAGGATCTGCCTGAAATTTATGTCGTGGCCTTTCAGGAAATTGTTGAGCTCAGCCCGCAGCAAATCATGAACAGCGATCCGTCGCGCAAGTTTCTCTGGGAGCAGGCTGTCAAGAATGCCCTAAACGAGCGTCAAGACAGGACCGGGGGCGAGCCGTACGTGCTTTTACGCAGTGGACAGCTGGTCGGTGCGGCATTGTGCATTTTCGTAAAGGCATCGAGCCTGCCTAATATAAAAAATGTCGAAGGGAGTGTCAAGAAGACGGGCATGTCTGGCATGGCAGGCAACAAGGGTGCGGTGGCAATTCGACTCGACTACGCCAACACGCACATCTGCTTTGTCACAGCCCATTTGGCGGCTGGATTTGCAAATTATGACGAGAGAAATAGAGATTATGCAACGATCCACCACGGGTTACGATTTCAGCGTAACCGTGGCATCGATGATCACGGTATGTCTTGACCGACTGGCCCGGGCAAGTTTTCAAGCTAACAAGTGTAGATGCCATCATCTGGCTCGGTGATTTCAACTACCGCATTGGATTAGGTCTCGACATTGCGCGTACGTTGGTGCAGCAACGGAATCTGTCAAGGTTGTATGAAAATGACCAGCTGAATCTACAAATGGTTGCCGGACTGGCGTTTCCGTTTTACTCGGAAGCGCGCATCAACTTTATGCCTACATACAAGTTTGACGTGGGAACAGATACCTATGACAGCTCGTACGTTAGCTAACACCATCTCTGTCACGTCATCTAACAGTTTACAGTGAAAAAGCGAGAATACCGGCATGGACAGATCGCATCTTGCGGCGAGGCCAGAACTTGCGACAACTTAGCTACAACTCGGCACCGCTGCGCTTCTCGGATCACCGGCCTGTGTACGGCACGTTTGAGTGCACAGTCAGCATTGTCAACGAGCGGCGGCGCGAGGCCATAAGCGCAGAGCTGTACGAGCGGCGCAGAGCGGAGCTCGGCGAAACCGGGGGCTCGGTGCTGGACCTGGACACAGAGGATGAGGAGCTAATCGGGTTCGACCCGGTGGAACCTGGCCTGCCGGCGGCCAGCTCGGACCGGCAGAAGTGGTGGCTGGACAACCGGCAGACGGCACGGGCGCATATTCCTATCCCGACGGGCAGCAACGGGCAGCCGATGAGCCTCAACCCGCAGCGGGCGTCAAACCCGTTTACGCCGAGCGACGAGCCCGACTGGGTGGCGGTATCGAGGGCCTCGCCAGGGGCGGCGAGCAGCCTCTCGAGCTCGCCGTACGAAAAGGTGCAGATGCCACGGCGCACGGTGCCGTCGGACGCGGCAAGGCTGCCGGCGCAGATGGGCAAGCTGGCCATGGCGGACGATCAGGCATCGATGATGTCGCTGCGGAGCACAGACTCTGAGCGTCAGCAGGCGCCGCCGCCGCCGCCGCCTCCCCGACGACGCGGTGTAGGACAGCAGCCGTCCGCGACGCCAACCACCGCTTCGCAGCTCCCGGCACGGCCAGAGTCGTCGTTGTCGCAGCAGTCTCAGACCAAGGAGGGCGGGGGAAACAAGCCGCCTATTGCGCGGAAGCCAGCGCATCTTGCGGGAGCATCACCAGTGGCAGCGCGGAGCCCAACGCAGCAGCACCCGCCGCTGCCTCCTAGGGGCGAGGCATCGCGGAAGCCGCTGCCGCCGCCTGCAGAGTCGCTGATATAGAAGAAGGTGGGACAATGAAGGATGAAGGAAAATACACGAGATTATGAATTATGTATGGCGTAGTCTTGGGGAGAAAAGATATATTATAAGAAAAAAAAAGTCCCATCTTGTGCACGTGCTAGTCGACATGAGAAGGGGAGGAGGCGATCGGAGATGTTATCCGCCGCGCAGGGATTCATGGTCCGTTGTATCCATTGCCGTGTAATTAATTAATTTGTAGAGATTACTGACGAGATATTTACAAGGGGCCGGCGGCGTTTGTCCGACATTATTTGCTGTCGATGCGGCGCCAGAGGGTGGTCAGGACCGTGGGTGGGCGTCGTCACCCTAATGCGACGGGACTTCCGGGTGCCTGCGTTGCATGCGGTCCTGTAGGTAGGTAAGGTAGGCAATAAAATAGGTAGGTACCTAGGTACCTAGATATCTAGGTAATTAGCCTCTCGGGCAGCAGCCGAAGCGGGGATATTTCTTTCGCCTGGCTTGTTCTTCGTTTATTTTGATTCGTGGGCGTGCGAGCTCAAATCGCTGACAAGCCAGCAAGCTAGCAAAGCTGTCATTTTCTTTTTCTTCTTGTTTTTTTCAAAGGTCTGTAACTTCTTGACGTGTGTGTGTGTGTGTCGTTTCTTCCCTGCCAAGTCGTTTTGCATATTCAGTCGAGCCGTTGTAACCGCAAGAATCGGTTTTTCAACGGGACCGCCTGCCCTGCCGGGGAGGCGGAGATTTGGGACAGGGGACGGGGACATTGTTGCAAAAGAAATGTGTGGAAAAATTGATTGGTCCGATTTGTAAGATTGCTATGTCTTGCTCCCGGGACGAAGAATATTAGCCCACACCAGTTTACGGATTAGAGAGTATCTCTTAAATACAGAGTTGGCTTTTTGCACAAACTGATAACTATTGAGTAGTCGATGCTTGCAAAGGACCCTTGGCTTTGAATCGAAATGCGTGGGTGGCCCGGCCGATGCAGTGTGATTGATGATGATGGGCCATGGCGCGGTGTCCGCACATCGGCTTGGCTTTTTCAATTTTCATAACAATTTTTTTTCTTAAAATCAATTCAATAATCTTTAGTGTAACTACGCAAGGGGCCAAAGAAATAAGCACATCTGCGTTGTCTGGGGGGAGGAGTTTTGCTGCGTCTGCGCTCCCGCCCGCCCCCGCCTCCCTCTTTTTTCTTTTTTAGCAGTCAATCACCGCTAGAAATTTCAAAGCAGAAAAACAAACGGGTGACGGCCGGAAGAATGTAAGCGGGCGCTAATAATATCCTCTTTGCATGGGGTGCCGTTGTCTCAACATTTGGGTACTACACCGCCAAAGTGGTGGTGAACCCAAGTCAATACTATGAGTTTCTCTCACGCGAACCCTCAAATCTCAGGCACCATTACTACTACTACACACCACCACGGTGCACCTGCAGAACTATTCATCTATTTTTTTTTCTATCAGCATTGTTTGCTTGAGACTCCAATTTTCAATGCCGGTCATGCGCCTCCTCTTCTGCATCATCTTGTCCACTCCTACCGTTTGCCATGGGCCCCTTTGGCCCCCCCCTCCCCTCAGCCCAGCCCAGCCTCCTCGATGACGCTAGTGCTAGCTGATCCACCCGACCCCGAGCTGAGAATAGGCAGCTTTTTCTGATGGGGAGACCCAAAAAGTCATATGCAGCGCCACACACAGCACATCACCTGCTTTTTTGCTTGAACACCGCATATTCAAAACCCAAGGAAACAAACCGCTATCCGCTGGGACTTTTTTGTTCTGACTGGGCTGGGCTGGGCTGCCGAGGGCAGGGTGATGACGTTTCTCACACTACCTACTGGTATGGAGAAGTTCGTTCTGCCAATCTTCCTCCTCCTCCAATCGTGTAAGCCCTGCTTGCTTTGAGGCAGGGTGTGCGTGAGTGTGTGTCATTGCTGCGGCTGTATTCATTCATAGTGGCCTGCTTTTTCGATCAGGTCTTTTTATTCGCTAGTTATCCTGATTCTGGCCACCCTCTTCTGATTACTTTTTACTCGTTGGAATAGAAATCTTCTTCTTGCCTTTATTTAACCCAGTCCTTTTCCTCTTCTTTCTATTTTTTTTTTCCAGCCAACTCTAGCACAAGCAAGAAAGACTTGCCCGATCCGTGTCTCTTTAATCAAAGGAACCCTGTCCAGCCTCAATTCGGCGCCCTGCCAATATATTTTTCATCATCACCTTTTTTCCTTTTCCTCCTCCTCCCGCCTCGGCCCTCTTCATTCAATCCATCAAACTCTCCCGAATCTGTTTCAACATCCGCCGGCAGCGGTCATTGACGAGGGGTCTTCTGCGTCAAGCACACACAAACACGCCCCCCCCGCGACGAAACACGCTCACTGGGGGTTCCGCTCTCGGCCCACGGTCAGTCGGCCAAGTACACACACACATACACACACAAAAGTGGCAAGCAGCACCACTTCTTTTCTCCTCTAGCAAAACGGCAGCGCAGCCTCGCGGCATCATCATTATTATCATTGTCAATTTCCTGCCGGGGGCGCAAGGCGCGTTCTCTTGGAATCCGCCGCCTTAATCAGAAGCTGCCCAGTCCTCCTTTTCTCAGGCTTGCTTCTCGAGGACCGAAAAGAAAGAGACGGCAGTACAGCAAATAACGCCCTATTTATTCTTGCACCTATTTATATACCACCCCAGACGCAACACCCCCCAAAGCCGTCTAACCTTGTCATTCACCTCTTTGCAACGCACAACACAATACACACACATGCACAATGGACACCGCCGTTGAGCAACACCCGCCTCTCTCCGCCGCCAAGCAAGACCGCATCCTCATCTGGCGCCGCGAGGTCGCCTCGGCCTCCCTCGACCCCGACACCACCCACGACGGCGCCTCCTCCTCGGCCACCTCCACCACCACGTCCTCGGCATCCTCCTCTTCCTCGTCGTCCTCGCGCGCCGCACTCGCCGCCGGCCGCCGCGTCCTCTCCAAGCTTGCCCACAAGCTCTCCAAAAGGTCGTCGTTGTCGTTGCGGCGATCCAGTCCCGCCGATGACGGCAGCAGCGGTCGAGGAGGGGTCACGAGGACGGCCATGTACGCGACGCTGTCGCCCGATTATCGCCCGGGGGAGCTCCATCTCAGCGACGACGAAGACGACGAGGGATCGTTTCCGCCGGGCTTGATTAGGAGGGCCAGCTGAGAGGCTCTAGGTGCCAATGGGGGAAGAGACGAATACTTTGTGGGACGACTGCCGCGGCCAAGAAGGTCAATTAACGTATCATCACCATCAAACTTCACCATCGACATCACCATTCTTATCGCCATCGACATGGACATGAAAACGGTCATATAATGAGGCGCTTTCTTTTGGAGTCTTTTCTACTTCTCTTTTTATCATTATTCCTTCGTTTTGGAAGCCGGTCCTTTTGCAAACCATATACCCTTTTGCCTTGTTGCGCAGCATCAACTCGTATCATCTAATATCATTGGACATTTGCACCTCACTGTCAACATGCACAATCCTCAACTATACTACTCATTAACCATGCTATAACGCTTTTTCAATATACATATAACGCATGACAAGTTTGTCACCATTGCTGCCAGTGATTGCTCGCCCACGTCAAATTCCACATCCTTCGTTGCATGCAAACTGACAGCCTAACCCAATCAGTCACGAGACATCAACTCATCATGCAAACCAGACATCACGTCACACAATGCAGCAACAATGCACATCACACGTTATCAGATATTTTGCCATTTTTTATATACTGCGGTTCCATCCCGAGTCCCCTTTAACCTGCTGCGAGACAGAGCCTGGAGCCCTCTCAATGGGGGCCATCTTGTCCGGGATTTCTCTCCTCTACAAACAGGTTCCACGTCGACTATCAACCTTGCAACGACGGCTGGTCAAAAGAGGTACGCCGGAGGCCACTGCAGAAACTGAAAAAAAGAAGAAACAACGAATAAAGAGTTTAACAAGAGAGCAGCAGAAACAACATTTCCGTTCAAGTGAAACCGAGATACGATCCATAAGAAATTTAAGGATCGGGGCCAACTAATTCCAGTAAAGCAGCCATGGTGGGAAAAAAAAAGAAACAAAATCACCCCGACAAGAGGGGTCAATGTTTGTAATTTTTTTTGCCATGACTACAGGCGCAGTCAGGCGCGAGAAACCATCGTGGTCCTCTCCCAAGCCGAAACCACAAATAATTCTACCCCCCCATTTGCAAGAAAAGCAAACGCACCAGCCAACCCGTTTCTTCGTGAGTCAACTGCACCGTACCAGTCCGGCCAAGAATGGCGCAGACTTAAGAGGCACCGGCAGTGGCAGCCGCGTCAGTCGTGGTCTCCTCGGCGGGCTTCTCGGCCTCGGCGGGGGCGGCGGCCTCGTCCTTCTTGGGGGCATCGGCGCTGGGCTCGGCCTCGGCCGTGTCAGAAGAGGTCCACAGGGTGAGGTTGTCACGGAGAAGCTGCATGATCAGGGTGCTGTCACGGTACGACTCCTCAGACAATGAGTCGAGCTCGGCAATGGCGTCGTCGAAGGCTTGCTTGGCAAGGTGGCAAGCCCGGTCGGGCGAGTTGAGAATCTCGTAATAGAAGACGGAGAAGTTGAGAGCAAGGCCCAGGCGGATGGGGTGGGTAGGGGTGAGCTCAGTCTGAGCCACGTCGGTCGCGTTCTGCGGCTGTTAGTTTGCCGAAAAGCAGTCAGGATCTGAGGGCATAACAAACCTTGTAGGCATCGTGGGCAGCAGTGGCGGCAACCTTGCGCTTCTCGCCAGAGGCGAACTCGGCAAGGTAGCGGTGGTAGTCACCCTTCCTGTGAGCTTGTTAGCAAGCGATTGCCGGGTGACACAAATTTCGGTCAGGATTTGGTGCACGCACATCTTGTGGTAGAAAACCTTGGACTCGCCAGTGGCGGAATTGGGAATGAGGCTCTCGTCGAGAACGTCGAGGACATCCTGGCAGACCTTTTCGAGCTCCGTCTCGATCTTCTGGCGGTAGTCCTTGATGGTGGGGACGTGCTTGTCGGTGCCCTTGGACTCCTCCTTCTGCTCAATGGAGGAGATGATGCGCCACGAGGCACGGCGGGTGCCGACGACGTTCTTGTAGGCAACGCTGAGCAGGTTGCGCTCGTCAACGGTGAGCTCGCCACCAATCTTGGCAACCTCCTTCATGTAGGTGACCATTTCATCGTAGCGCTCGGCCTGCTCGCAGAGGCGGGCGAGGAAGGTCTTGCTGTTCAAAGCGTTAGTTTACGTGTGCGATGTTGAAGCGGTCATGGTGGCGGCGGGGCCAGGAAGGCAAACCTTTCACGCTGGGAGACGAGTTAGCAAGAGTCTGAAGAAGGTTACGAGATGATTATTGAGGAACAGCCGTGAGCAGCATCACAAGACGCTGGCCCATATTGGCTCAGAGCATTGAACGGATAGGGGCCCTAGGGCGGTGGAGGGAGGGGACAGGGAAGCGCAAACGGAGGAGCCATACCTCAGTAGTCATTTTGAAAGAGAGGAGCTGTTCTCAAGAAATTTGGAATCGGGTAAAAACGCAGAAAGCCGGGACGGACAAGAGAGGGAAGAGAAGAAGAGACGACGTAAAAATCTGATTAGGGTGAGGATGGGGGAATGATGGATGAAAGAGGAAGTGTTGATATTTTGATGTGGATAAGTGGTAGATTTGGACTTGGTTTTAGGCGCTTGAGGGGGGGGCCGCAGAGGGAGGAGAGAGGGGGGTAAACCAATGTGCTGGTTGGAGCTTGGTTGCTGTGACTCTGCGAGACTGCAGGGCTACTTGCCTGGTCTGGCAGGCGTTTCTCTGTCGTCGGAGCTGTCCACTGGCCTCACAGAGTCACAGGGAACTACATCAGAGCCCGGCTCCCACCAGAGCACACCAGAGCACACCAGAGCACACCAGAGAGCACCCACTGTTGCCTGCGGTCAGCCAGAAAACGAGTGGCAGCAGGCCAGTTTGCGGTGGAGTCATGTTTTTTTTTTTTTTTCACCTCCCCCGCTCCGTCGTGAAAATTGCTCTACAAGCTTCACCTCTCTTCCATTGTCCGCGTGGTCTTGTCAGTCGGTACCGTTCGGCGGGTTTCTCACCAAGAAAATACCCGCCCCCGCCGACGTGGCGGTGATGGCCACTGGGCCCCAAGCCGCAACATCCGCAGAGTGTGGTTCTGCAGGTTTGAACCAAGACGGTTTTCCTGATCAGGATGGGCCTTTCTCTTTTTGTTTATTATTAGGTACTATCTATTACTGTACTCGGTCAGAAGTACTGTGCTATTCACAGTGGTTGACTTGACTCTCGCGCAAGCTCTTTGCATGCCTGCCTACAACATGTCCCAGTCAGCATCGCGGGGTAGCTCGATAAACCCTCACTCAACTCTACCAAAACCTCGCGACGCATCGGCCGCTGCCCTCCCCTCCCCCTCTCAACCACCAGCACCGCCGGGAATGTGACGACCCATTCCGTCACACAACATGGCTGCCTTGAGCTTATTATTGCCTCTGCTCCCCCCCTCGTGGCCCTATTCTAGTTTCGCCAGCACTGCCACTCCACCAAACTAGTGGCCACCATCGACTGTGTTGTTCAACTTGTCCTGCCCCAGAATAGAGCCTAGCCGGCCCCCTCCTTGGGCCTGCCTCGTCTTCATCGTGGCCTCCCGCACACTGAGGGGCCCATCGCCTGTCAGCCCTGACCCTTCGCATCCAATAACGCATCACGACCTCTCCCGACGCTTCCCGCTCTCAAACCAACGGCCACCGTCTCGCGACCATGTGATGGCGTCACCATTTCACCATTTCACACAACAGCCCTGTAAATCGCCCCGGGTGTGACACCCCGCCGCGCTGAAAGACTGCAGAACAACTCGAACAAGTCAACAAGTGAAGTGCATCATCCGTCGTGGTTTGGCTCCCCCTCATTTGGGTCCCACCAAGCGTGCCCAATAGATAGTTTGCTTCAACGTTGATGTCGCCTGAATGGCTACAAGATCATCGCGTGGCATGCGGGGCCTGCGCCTCGAAATGATTCGCACTGGCAAATAATAGTATTATTCTTATCACGTCTGTTGATACAATCTATGAGCGCATGATACTCGCAGTCACGGACGCCACAGCCGCAGTTGCTGTTTCCTCATCCGCAAGCATCATCTGCTACAGCTCTTGGTATTCCGCTTCCATCTCTAGCGCCTCGACCTCTGGCAGCTTTTCAATCAGCTTCCTGCGACCCCAGTCAAACGGATCGCCACCTGGGAAACACAACCCCAGTCTCCAAAAGTAATCTCGGTGCGCGAAAAATAGCTGCCACAGATTGAGCCGCGTGGAAATCCCCCGCTTCTGTAACTGGCTGCCCTTAACGCCTTGATAAAATTGCGTCAGGCGCGCAAGTCTCTGCGAAGTGCTGTCTTGGCCGGCGCTGCAGCTGTTGTCCTGATCGCCCATGCACAGCTGCAAGTCCTCCTCGGCGGGCGAAAGATCCGGCTTGGTGATGTGAATTTCGCCAGCGTGTGACTTATACCCCCATTCTCCAGGTGGCAACAGCGGCACAGGGTCGTTTGCGTGCGTGACTCGTCGATACGAACGCTTTTCCAAGTCCCCTTTGTCGTTGAGATTGAATACACGGTCGATAAAATCAACCAGCCCGTCATTGCCCACACGCGGTTCGCCGAAAGTCGTGACAACAACATTGTCTAGGCCTAGGCTAGTCTTGAGCTCCAGGGCAGCCAGGCACGCCACTGCACCTCCAAGACTATGTCCAACTAGGTGAATCGGTTTCGACGGATATGTCTTCCGTAGTTGCACAAGTTCGGGAATGACCGACTCCCTGGCGCTTTGCCATGTCTGAAAAAACCCCATGTGAACAGTACAGTTTGTGCACTTGTGCGCTGGCGCGTCGCCCTGCGAGGGATACGGCACGTACTCTTGGGGCACGGTGCTGAGGTCGATCACGGTATTGGCGATGCTGTAGGTGCCGCGAAAGGCGACGATGATGGCGCCATGCGAGTCCACGGCGACGCTCGAGGTTGGCGTCTCGTCGACGGCAACGTAGCCGCAGCTGTCCGTCAAGAACACGCCGGTGCTCCATGTCCGCGACAGCGTCACGTTGGGGAAATCGCTGCAGCGAGAGAGGCAGCTAAATGGTTTGCCGATGCCCGTGTTGCCGATGCAGTAGGTAATGTCGACGAGCCGGGCCAGGCGCTCAAGCGAGGCAAACATGCTGACCGATACGCCGGGTGCCTGCTGCGCGACGACAACGTGCAGCAAGCACGCGAATAAGAGGAGCCACATTCGTCGATGCGCAAACGGCCTGCCGTCGCTATTTGATGAATATAGGTGTTTTGCAAAGGAGATCAGAAGTTGAAGCGTCAAATGTTAGAGACAACTTCAGACGATTGCATGATCACGAGGCTTGGGCTGCTCAGGGTGGGCCAGAATCCGGGGTTAGCGCAAGCCCAACGCTAAAAACAGGCACTGCAAGTAACCTAGGGCGCCACGGCATCGTGCCGTGCTTTGCACATTATCAATTTAGGAAATTGTACCTATCAATCTTTTTACTCATACAAATCGTCTTGCTTACTCCATTTGCATCATTTCATAGGCCATCTTGAAGCTAGTAGGATCGCGGACGGGCTGGAGGCTGTTAAAGGTGCCAAGGTATTCCGTCGCATTGGCGGCGCATTGGCCGCCCTTGCAGGGAGCTGAGATGGTAATGCTCCCAGCGGCCTCGTAGAGGGGCGTTCTGTTTCAACTTTAGCTTTCTTTTTGTACTCCCTCGTTGAGTACGAGTGGCGAAAAACCTACCCCTGAGGATTTGGGCAAGCTCGCTCGACAATGGTCAGCTGTTGCTTCTCCTGGCCCCAGATGAACTTGACGTCGCGGTTTTCGCAGGCATAGCGCGGCGTCAGGCCCCCGGGCGTCGTCGACGTTGACGTGGCGTTGAGCTGGCATGTCGTCTCGACGCCAGTGACCGCGTCCGTGTAGGCAAAGGTAAAAAAGGACGGCGCGGGGGCATCGCCGGTGCCATTGGCCTGGCCGACAAAGTCGTGGACCTTGAATTCGTGTGGAAGGCTGCAGCCCTGCTGCTCGGCGGCCTTGAGCATCATCGGGTCTGCCGAGTAGGCGGCGGCGAGGGGCAGCGCAATGACGGCGAGACTGAGGCGCATTTTGGCTGTGATAATGTGATATTTACGAGGTTGTGTGATGAAGTAAAAATAAGAAAAAACGAGCGACTGCGAATTTCTTGAATACGGACAAACAAGGCAAAGAGAACTGACAGGCAAGGACAGGCAGTTTATAAAGGTGCGCCGTCACAACTGCCCCTGATTAAGGTAGGCTTTAGCCCAACGATCACTGCCGATCTTCTTGTTTCATCGTCGGTGGTTGGGCGGTTCCTGGACTTGTTCTGCCCTCCTTTTCCAAGGCAACTACCAACTACATGCCAGTACTCCCTATAAAGCATTGGTGATTGGGATGGGACGTTGGGACCCAGTTCCACAATGACGATGCTGATCCAGGCCCGAGCACTGACAAGCAAACAAGCACTGCCACGGGACGGGACCATCGCGCGTCGGCAACACCATCTTGTCGTTGGTTTCTTGGCAGAGACCGTCTGATTTCGTTACTCGTCACTCGTGAAATGGCAGACGACCGGGTGGACTGTGTGGCACTGTTTGTATGCTGCTGCATCGCTCAATGTTGAGCCCAGCCAACCCGTCAGCTTGCACCTCCACTTTGTCTTCTCACTGACCAATCCACAGTGCAACGATAATCGAATCATCGACAATAGCCAAGTCTCAACTTTTTGTGGGCATGGCTCCAACATGACGTCCGAAGGAAGCACCAGAGTCCCAGTCCTCAGAAAGCGATCGTCGCGAACTGCGCGGACAGAGGTGTCCGGGCCCCATCAAAGACTGAACAAATTGACGCAATTTTCCCCTAGCGAGCTTTCCATCTCGAATCAAACATGCCAGTTTAGTAGTGTCGTATACTTCGCCCTGGGCTTGTCATACCTGACTTGTCGCTGAGAGCAAGTTTGTCTCCATCACATGCCGCCTGAACTTACAAGGCCGCAGCCGTCGCAAACAAGCCTTTACTGGCAGGGTATCACCTAGCGGGAGTATGCTACGAAATTGCAGATAAGCTGCGAAACGTCGGCCAGTCAGTCGAGGCTATAAACAGAAACGAAACTTGAAAGATTGAAAAAGTTCCAGGCCATGTACCCCGCGAGCTAGATCGCCAAGCTACAACATCTGCGGTCCGACGGCAATGGTGCGGAAATAGTCGCCAGTCACCAAACGCTTTCCAGACACACACGCCACGAGATACCAACACCATGCTTAGATGAGGCAGTTCAATCAGAGTCGATGAGACTTGTCACGCTGGCTACTTTTGGGTCCAATTTCTAGATGCCGCCCAATCAGCAGGCCATATATTTGTCCGCGACGCTGTACACCAAGCAGGTAACCCAGATGCTACGCCCTCGGTCTCTTCTGCAGTACGCGCACCAAGATTATGGCACGGCAGCATCTCTTGCATTTGTCACATCGCACAAGTGGTACGAACGTCACAAAGATTGCGCAGTTCGGTCGCTCACCGCACCAAGGCACTGCAAAACTGGGCAAGCGACCAGATGGTGGGCTCCTTGGGGTCCGTCTCTGGCCATTATTTGCAAGCGAGAACAACATCCGCAAATAGACCGTAATACGCAAGTGGCGCAAATCATGAGATAGCATGCGCAATATACTCATGTGGTAAGTTGGTCTGTATAGTGAGGCAGGACAACTCACCCTTATGGTTACAGAAGTTCCCCCGCTCGCGACGAAAGGCTTACGGCCGGCTCCGCCTCCTCTGGCTGCAGAAGGATTCGCCCATACTCAACTCCGGGCGCTTAACAAGAGAGGCCAGCGAGGCAGCTGTTTGTCGTGTTTGTCGCAGGAGACTCAGTTCATCTACATCAATCTTGGAGTGCAAGGACAGCTCTACCCTAGGCCAGCTCGAAGGTCTCTCACCGGAAACGTTTTTTTCTCTCGAACGCTGTGAATTCAGGTCGAACGACTCGAGGCTGCAGGCCCTGCAGTGACCCCATGACCACCCATGCTGCATAGAGGCAGCCTCTGCTGTGGAGGGCCACCTCGATGCAGGCTCAGCCTCGAGAAGCAGCCAAAAATAGCCTCGCCAGAATGAGGGGTTTAGGAGGAATCAGGCTGGCGTTGGAAGTTATTTAATGTAGTACATCCCAGCCTTTTGGGCGTTGCACACGGCAACCATATTCAGTACCAGTCCCAAGATGCACGCCACTTCCACATTGTTCTGGCCGAACTCGGCCGAAAAGATGCGCGAGGCCCTTCATGTGTCCGCCGAAGAGCCCCTGCTATGCTGCGGGCGGACCGCAAAGAAGAAGTGCTGCAGCAGAACCATCAGCAAGGCCAACAGGTCCAGCATTCAACAGCTGCTTAGTGATGTTGTGGCTGCTGGGAGCTGGAGTGCTGCCAAAGAGCTCTTCGAGCGTCTCTCAAAATTGGTCTTGTGCCAGGGTAAGCGGTTTGGACACCAAAAGCAGTGTCACGAGCTGTTGGTCTCGTGGCAGAGAACATTTGCCGACACAGAATTACGGCACGCAATGGGCAAATTCGCAACCGAACCGGCTACAACTGTAAACAAGTATAGAACGATCAAGTCTGAGGCGGTGGATGCCAACACGCATACAATACCAGCTGTTGTTCAGAAAGTGGCTGTCAAATTCGAACCCGATGAAGAGTATGACTTCTCATCATTGTACGAGATACCCGACCTCCAAGAGGACACCAAGCCGGCACACATCTTTGTCCCGTACGGCAAGACGCAAACCCAGTTGCAAATCAACAAGGCCATCAAGAAAATCATCGAAAAACCCCTCACACCGAAAGAGAAAAAGTCACTCTCTAAGTCGGGTGGCGTCTACATTTACAGACTACCCAACACGGCCAGCGGCGAGGCACCGGACCTCAAGATTGGCTCCACAGCTGACTACGAGCGTCGAATGAAAGAGTGGCGGAATAGCTGTGGATATGACCCAGAAAAAGTGAGTCTCTTCTATACGAGCCTGTACAGGCGCGTGGAGCGCCTCGTCCACGCGCAGCTCGGGGTGTGCCGCAAGCGCGAGGCGAAGTGTCCCGGCTGCGGAAAATCGCACAAGGAGTTCTTTGGCGTCCGGCGGTACCAGGCAGCCAAGCTCATTGGCCTCTGGTCTGAGTGGATAGGCCACATTCCGTACGATGAGGACGGGACGCTCAGGGCGGAGTGGCGGAAGAAGCTGGGGGGCGTGGACTTGGATGATGCTGACTGCTGGGAAAGCTTTACGGCCAAGGACTGACGGCATTACCCAGATATATATAATGATTGTAACGTATGTAAGAGCTGTATATCTCACACCCACGATAGGAATGTAATTGATTCAAACTCTATGCTGCACGTGGTAGATGGCATCGTAGAGGGTCAGTGCTAACACTCGATTAATATGGACTGAACTTGGCCTGTAAAAATCCCGTTTGATTTGTCTTACCCTGGTTCTTCATTTGCCAGCTCATTCACGAGCGAATCCATCTCCGTCATGATCTTGAGCTCCTCGGGGTACTCCTTCATGACCTCTGCGACAACCTGCCGCCACCACGGCTGCTCACCGCGAGTCCCCAGCAGCGCCATGTAGTACTCCCACCACTCGGGCCAGAAGCCCGCCGTCTCCCAGTCTGTGACGCCGTGAAGGCGGCCCGTGGCCTCGTCGACAAAGATGTTGGCCCACGAGAGGTCGCCGTGGCAGAAGCGCGCGCGCCGGGGCGGCTGCAACCGCGCAAACCGCCTCCGGAACGTCTCGGCGGCCTCGGCGCGGCGCGCGCCCTGAAACGTGGCCACGTCCGGGCACGCGGACCACAGAAACGGCCGCCGAAACTCGGCGGCCGACGTCACCGACGCGGCCGGGCTGGGCGGCTCGCTCCTGCGGTGGTTGTAGCACGCGCCGCCGGCAATGTTGCGTATTTGGTACGTGCCGGGCTCGGGCTCGATCTGGTGCACCTGCTCGAGAAAGGTCCGCAGCTGCTGGCACATGGTGGCGCGGGCGCCGGGTGTCATGCCCGGCCAGGCGACGTCGAGGCGCACGCCCGACACTCTCTTCATGCGGATGTAGTTTTCCTCGACGCGCTCAATGGTCTTGGTCTGCTCATCCAGGCAGTAGCCGATGATGGATGGGACCGGGATGGCCACGGATAGGTGATGTTTGAGAAAACAGATAGATTCCACCTCCATCCTTAGCAGATGCGCAAACCCGCGTTTGCGCACGGCATAGTCTCCTTCAAAGATTAGTGTAGATTCTGGAGACATTCTTGCGAAGCTAAAATGGACCCTGTCAAGGGAAGATTGCCCGTCGCCGTGTGGCTGCTTGGCTCTCCCGTGCTCGTGGTTCGCCAGGGCGAGGCGCTCGTTTTATAGCCTCACGGCAAAAAGAAAAGGGGTCAAGGGCTGCGAAGATCGCTTAGCTAAACGCTGTAATACAGTTTCAATGGTTTTTTTCGGTAGTGGGACAGAGGGTGTGTAAGTGAGTGCGACGTTCTCTCAGTGTTGCACAGCTGAATAGTTTGTACATATTCACCTAACGCAGCCCCATTTACTGTTTTACAAGGTCTTGTCGAAGTAATTGGCCGAGAACATGCGTAGCACAATAAACACATTATTTGCAAATATTTGTTTGCCAAACTCGCGAAAAGTCTCCTTCGAGAGGGTTGTCCATGCTTGAGGCGTCCTGAGCCGCCGACTCGCATCGGTAAGTACAAGAGATCTGAATAAGCAAAGAGTGACTGATGTGATTGAGCAACTGATACAGACAATAAAGTATTCTTACTGTTATAATAAACTTGGCTGCTGATACAAATTCAGATCTTCAGCCTATCTGGTCTGAAGTCATCTACTTATAGTCGATCTCTTGTGTCACTGGAGTTCTGTCCGCAATCGTGTCCATGTGGAACCCTATTTGCCGCGACTATTATGAGCCTCGTACGCACAACAAAATTTGTAGCACTTGAATCATGTGCATTTGGCCATAGTTGGGTAGCTGCCATGATTTGTTCTGCTGCTTGTTCCCATTGGGGTTCCGATCACTTATAAGCAAAACTGCGGCATGCTGACTACACAGCGAGCATCTGAGCCCATTGAAAGACAGTCTAACTCACTACAACAAGTTTGACGAGATTCCGAGTAACCGTTTCACATAGTCTCGAGTCACCATATTTAATCACCTTTGTGGTGCAGTTGCCTAGGTTTGAGTGCCAACATGAGTCCATCAAGGAGAGTGATAAGAGACTATCGATATAGCTTGTCGATAACATGATCATCCTAAATTAGTGTGCCAGCAGGGAGCCACCACCAAAAAAACAACTCGCTTACCCTGCGCACGTGACCCACAACTGCGAAAAACCTCTCTGCCCCACACCATCCAGCGAATTTCCAGTTGCCCGTCGAACCCTCCCCGGCTTTTTTTTGGAAATCCTTAACCACCGACCGACGACAACTTCCTTCGACAACCCCCCCGAACCGACGGAATATCACATCACAATGGCCAAGGAAGCCACTGCTAAGACCGGCCTCGCCGTTGGCCTTAACAAGGGTCACGTACGTGTTTTGTCATGATGCTCTCACCTCGTGGAGGATCTCTGCATATGGATGAAATTCTTCTTTTCCCACGAGAGTGAAAAGCTATTTTTCTTCTCTGCAGACGATGGACGCTGACATTCGACGTTTTTTTTTTTCCACGAATTATAGAAGACCACCGCTCGCGTCGTCAAGCCTCGCGTCTCCCGCACAAAGGGCCACCTGAGCAAGCGCACCGCCTTTGTCCGCGAGGTCGTCAAGGAGGTTGCTGGCCTCGCTCCCTATGAGCGCCGCGTCATTGAGCTTCTCCGCAACTCGCGCGACAAGCGCGCCCGCAAGCTCGCCAAGAAGAGAGTACGTTTTTTTCTTTTTTCCTGATTGTCGCCCCAAATGGTTTTCAGATGCAGGAATCTTGGGTTTGCTAACCAAAATACGCAGCTCGGTACCTTTGGCCGTGCCAAGAGAAAGGTCGACGAGCTCCAGGGCGTCATTGCCGACTCCCGCCGTACCGCTCACTAAATCATTACTTCACCTGTGACGGAAAAGCGAGGGGAGGGATTGATGAGGACGACATGGAGCGCCGGGATGAAACAGTCTCTTGGCGATCCCGAATACCACAAAAGCCCCGGGAGAATATGAAATGAAACCTTTTTTTTACCTGTAACGGCGTGGGATTTTCATTCTGGGATTTACAAAAAAAGAACGGCTTGCACGAATTTGATCGAGTTCGGTCAGGCTACGTAGGCATCTGTCGCATTGTACAAAAGACGTGCGCTGAATACCACTACTTTACGATCAACATCGGGACATGTTCATTTATGAAATGTGTTTAAAATATCGTGAAATCGAAACATGAGTTGTCTAACAGTAAAAACGCCGCTTAATGCATCAATGCTTTGGTTATTTCTTGCCCAGCTTCAACCACTTGGGCACCTTGGAGCCCTTGCCGTCTCCGGACCCCTTCTTCCCCTCAGCGCTCTCGTCCTTTTTCGGTGCCGGCACCGGCTCCTCCGCCTCATACTTTGGCATCTCCGGCACCTTGATTTCCTGGCCCTGCTTGGCGACGTTGGCCGCGAGGAACGGTAATTTGCGCTTTGCCGGCGGCACCTCGTCGTTCCACACCAGATTCACGAGCACCCTGCCCTGCAGCTTGTAACCTGCAATGAGAGTGTGCTTGGGCCCCGCGTCGTCTTTGATCACGTCCTTGCCGCTGCTTCCCGGCAGCACGAGGTGGAACGGCAAGGTCGGGTCCGCCATGACGTGCCGCACGGCGCTGTGCAGAAAGGCGCCGGTCGCGGTGTGATCAACCTGCCAATCGCTGCTCGTGTTGTCAGGGAAGCGCACCTTGACGAGGACCGACTTGATGGACGCGACGCGGGCCTGCTGGTCGGCGGCCTGTTCTTCGAGCTCCTTGTCCGAAAGGAGGCGCTTGTTGCGGGCTTTTTGCTGCAGCTTGCTCTGATGCAGCTTGGCATGCGCAATGGTGGGCGTGAAATCGGATTCTTCCGCTGGGGCCAGCGCCGCGGCTGGGGTGCTATTGGAGGGGGCCAGATAGACGCTGACCGGCTCAAAGGGGTCCTTGGACTCCGAAACGGGCTCGGCTGTCGGCACGATCTCAGGTGTCTCTTGCGCAGCCGGTGGTGCGCCAGTCATTGGGGTATCCGGCACCGGCACCGGCACCGGCACCGGCGCAGGTTGCGCTTCTTGAGTCGTGGCTGGTGTTTCTGGTTGCGCCGCCGGGTCGCTTGGTTCTTCTCTCGTCTCTTTGAAAAACTGGCCAATCTGCTCCATGGCTTCAAAAAGCGTCTGGTCTGTCGTCTTAAACGTCAAGCGTATTAAGACGCTGCCCGAGTTGTGCCCCAGCTGCGCCAGCGTCTTCTGGAAGTCTTGAAACGTCGTGTAGTCGCGGCCCATGATATTGAGAATAGGCGTCTCGTAGTATAGCTGGCCGGCTCCCGACTCCGTGCCGGTGCTCGTCTTGGCGACGCCCCGCGCCGTGATGTTGATGTTGCGCCCGGCGCTCGCATCGCCGCTCTCCAGCTGCCGCAGCACGCCCCATAGCGTCAGGTTGGAGGGCAGCTTCTTGATCAGGCGGCCGCCGGGGACTTCTTTTGCCTCGGGTTGGGGCAGCTGCAGTCCAATCTGCACGGCCGACGGCGTGTTGGACTTTTGGACGAGCTCGAGCTTCGCGCCGCCGACGAGGCCCGAAGTGCGAAAGGGAACGGTGAGGTCGACGGATTTTTGCTTGTGTCTTGCGCAGTCAGCAAGATATGAATTTGTGTCTCTAAGCGCATCGCCTACTTGAGTATATATTTGTCGCTTGAGATGCTGAGCTTCTTGCACGCTTCCTGCAAAACATCTATCAGATATGTCCCTGGCGTGACTTTGATCGTGGCACGACGCAGGTCCGAGGCGATTACGACGACATGCGTCGACATGGCAGCCGTTAGGTCGGTAAAGAGTTCAGAGGAAGCAATGTCGGTCTCTAGCGATGGTGTTCTCGTCAAGTGTCAAGGTAAAAAGTAACACTGACAAGGTGTCACGATAAGCCGTGGCAACCTTCTCGAACAATCCGCAGCAGGCAGCTGGGAGCTTGACGTGGGGTTATTCAGTGGCGCGCCTTGTTCCTTCAAGGTCTGGCAACCAGGCAGGAATCATGTCCCACTGTAATTATAGCGCACTTCAGCGCTGCAATAACATCCTAAATTCGCCCGCAGGCAGCACAGCGCTGCGCCGGCTTACGTGGTTGGTTTAGGCGGGGATTTGCCGGGCTGGCCGCGCCAGTCGTGTTGCCTTGCCGCTATGCTGCTACCTGGCGTGTGTGCTGGGTACTGAGGGAGCTCTAGCTTCACCAACCGCGAGAGCTTCATCTAACTTCGTCTTCTCTCGGCCCATCAACTCAATCTTGGCGGCAGAACCTCTGGCAGCGCGCCTATATCTACAGCCTCATACGTGCGACTTGCAGGTCCGCGTTTCCACATCACACACCTCTCTTCAGATACCCACCATGGTAAGCTTTCGTTTGCTTCAGGTTGTCACCCGATGACATTGCTAACCATCGTGGCCATTAGTCGTCTCCATTCTCGATCAGTCAGTGAACCCCATCGCTTCGACCCAATCAACACTGCTGCCACCGAACGAGGATCAATGTATGCTAACCACTAGATAGATGGCGGTGCTTGCGTCGCCATGGTCGGCAAGGACTGCGTCGCCATTGCCTGCGATCTCCGCCTCGGCCTCCAGGCGCTGACCGTGTCGAACAACTTTCCCAAAATCTTCCAGTACGGCGACGTTTTTCTCGGCCTGACCGGCCTCGCCACCGACGTCAGCACCGTCAGCGACCTCTTCCGGTACAAGGTCAACATGTACCGCCTGCGAGAGGAGCGCGACATTGCGCCGCGCACCTTTGCCAATCTTGTCTCCTCATCCCTCTACGAGCGCCGCTTCGGCCCATACTTCATCTCGCCCGTCGTCGCGGGCCTCGATCCCAAAACTGGAAAGCCGTTCATCTGCGGCTTTGATAGCATAGGCTGTATTGACTTTGCCAAGGACTTCATCGTCGCTGGCACCGCCTCGGATCAGCTCTTTGGCATGTGCGAGGGTCTTTACGAGCCTGACCTAGTATGTTCAAGCTGCAGACACCAGCGTCTTGATCACTGCTAACGAATTAGGAACCTGATGCGCTCTTCGAGACAATTTCTCAGGCGCTATTGTGTGCTGTTGACAGAGATGCCTTGTCCGGCTGGGGTGCACATGTGTACATTATTGAAAAGGGGAAGATTACCAAGAGATTACTAAAGGGCCGCCAGGATTAAAGCATGTACGAATAGATATTCAAAGACTTTTATATTCTACCAAATGTGCCACTATCTATGTCCAGGTCATCATAGTCTATGTTTATAGGTTCTTCTTGGCCTCTTTCTTGGCCACAGGAGTGATCTTTTGCATGAAATACTGGCGTTCAATGAACTTGAGAACCTCGTCGAGAAGACTGGACAAATTAGCAAACGTTTCAGCTGTAGAAAAGGACGATAAACTTACATGACGGGGGCGCTGATGATAATTACAGCCTTCCACTCAACCCAGTTAAGAGGTAGAATAGCAAACAGAGTCTGCAGGACAGGAGTGTAGAGCAGAGCAAAGTGCAGAGCCATCGACAGGGCGATGGCGTAGACGAGCATCATGTTCTTCCACAGAGGCAGAGTCAAGAGGGACTCGCTCGAGGAAAGGGCGTTCATGGCGTTGAACATTTCAATCGTAACAAGAATGGACAGAGAAACAGTAGACCCCGCCTTGGCCATGTCGTTGGAAAACATCTGGCAACCAATCTCGGGGAACTCAGTCGAGCAGTGGTGGAAGCGTGAAAGCTGCGAGAAGCTAATCTGGGGGCCAGCTGGGTAATACATGAACCACCAAGCGTAACCAGCAACCGTGGCAAGACCGACGTATGTGCCAATGATCAGGTAGCGGAAGAACAGCCAACCACCAATCAGCTTTTCATCTCTCTTGCGGGGCTGGCGGTTCATAATGTCGTGGTCGGGGGGGTTGAACGAGAGAGCGGTAGCGGGAAGACCATCAGTGACCAGATTGACCCAGAGAAGTTGAACCGGTATCAGAGCCTCGGGCATGCCGAGGGCAGCGGTGAGGAAGATAGAGACAACCTCGCCAATGTTGGAAGAAATGAGATAACGGATGAATTGCTGGGTATTGTTATAGATGGAGCGACCTTCCTCAATGGCGACCTCAATCGTGGCAAAGTTGCTGTCGGCAAGGACCATGTCGGCAGCCAACTTGGCGACATCTGTACCAGAGCCCATGGCAACACCTATATCGGCCTTCTTTAGAGCAGGAGCATCGTTGACACCATCACCAGTCATGGCGACGACCTCACCAAGAGACTGGAGCAGATCAACCAGGCGGGACTTGTGGCCAGGCTCAACACGGGAGAACAAAGAGGCACGTTTGGCGGCCTCGAGCTGCTCGCCGGGGCTCAAATTGTCAAACTCGCGGCCAGTGTAGCTCTTGCCGGTGAGGTCTTCGTTCTCGCCAAAGACACCAATCTGTCGGCAAATGCTCTCGGCGGTGTTGCGGTTATCACCGGTGATGACGATAATGCGGATGCCAGCAGCCTTGCACTGATTGACAGACTTTGGGACTTCAGGGCGAGGAGGGTCGAGCATACCAATAAGGCCGAGAAAAGTCATGTCTTGCTCTAGTTCAGCGTACTGCTCAGTAGTCTTGGCAGTAGAGGCGAGACGGTTCTTAGAGACATCATCGATGCTGGCAAGGGCAATAATGCGCATGCCACGGTTACCATAGTCGACAACTTCCTTCATCAGGACCTCGGAAATCTTGCTGGTAAGGGGAACACGCTTGCCGTCGGCACCAACAGTGGCCTGAGTGCAGCGATCAATAATGGACTCGGGAGCACCCTTGACGAGAAGCTTCTTCTTCTTGCCGTCGGCGACAATGACAGACATACTCTTGCGATCGCGAGAGAATTCGAACGTGGAAAGAACAGGAAGGGCCTCTTCAAAGTTGGTGCTAGCGTAGTGAAGAGCCTCATGGACATCAGTACCGGCGGGAGCCACGGGGCCAAGCTTCTCAACGAGGACGCGGAGAGCACCTTCAGTGGGCTCGCCAACACTAGAGTATTGACCAGTCTTCTCGTCGTAGGCCAAGTGGGCATTATTGCAGAGAGCACCGACCTCGGCCATTTGCTGAATGGTGCTCGACTTCTCAGTCAGGTTGTTGACGACTTTGCCATTGCTTCGAATATCTCCCTTGGGGGAGAAGGTAGTGCCCTCAACGTCGAGCTCTACGAGATCTTTACCAGCATCGGTGAGGTAGACGATCTTGTTGACGCTCATCTGGTTGGTAGTGAGGGTTCCAGTCTTGTCAGAGCAAATGACGCTGCAGCTACCGAGAGTCTCAACAGAGGGCAGGCTGCGAACAACGGCATTCTTGGCGGCCATCTTACGGGTACCAAGAGCAAGACAGGTGGTAATGACAACGGCGAGACCTTCGGGAATAGCAGCAACACCGAGAGAGACGGCGATCTTGAGGTAGTAAATGGCACCTTTGGTCCAGCTTCCATGGCTAGGATCATTGAAATTGGGAATGTTGATGAGCCATACAAGGATGCAAATCACGGTGATGACCTTGGCGAGGTTGTCGCCGAAGTCGTTGAGCTTCTGCTTTAGAGGCGTAGGCTCTGAGATTTGAGCAGTGATGGACTCGTGAATGTCGCCAATGGCAGTGTTGGAGCCGGTTAGCGCAACGACGGCGCGAGCGCGTCCGACGACAACGGTAGTACCGGAGAAGAGCATGTTGACTTGATCCTGGAGAACAGCCTTGTCGTCTTTGATGACAGCGGCCGCATCCTTGCCAACGCTTTCACTTTCACCGGTGAGAATGGCTTGGTCGACTGAGAAGCTGTTGCTTTCGATTGCAATGACACGGCAATCGGCGGGGATACGGTTGCCGACGGAGACGGAGATGATATCACCGGGAACCAGGTCGTCGGCCTTGACGCGCGAGACGTGGCCGCCGTTTCGAATGACGTTGGCTTCGTTGGCAGAATATTCTTGAAGGGCTGCAATGGCTTTTTCGGCGCTACTCTCTTGCGAGACACCGACAACGGCGTTGAGGATGAGAATGGTGAGGATCTGTAAATTAGCTTGGTTCGACGCTGAAAGGACAGGAGAGGACTCACAACAGCAGGGTCAACAAAGGCGCTCCAGCCGCCCTCGTCTTCAAAGAGGGCGAGTACAAAGGAAACGGCGGCAGAACCGAGCAGAATCAAGACCAGCTGGTCCTTGAACTGCTCAAGAATGAGCTCCCACAGAGGGGTGGGCGGGTCCTCGGGGATCGCTGCGATAGTCAGTACTGGCGGCGAGGATACGACGAAGAAGAGGTCAGATGGACATACAGTTGCGACCATATTTGGAACGTAGCTCGTCAACTTGTTTGTCAGTCAGACCATCGTGGTCATTGACGTTGAAGTTGGCGAGCACCTGTTGGACGGGTGTAGCAAAGGCGCTGTCCATGGTGTCGGCGCCGCAGACGAGTCGGCGAGTCGGCGATGGTGAGCGACGGTCAACGACGGTCAACGACGGTCAACGACGGTCAGCGGCTTGGGGGATGCGTTGTGTGTGCCTCGAGATCAATTGAGAAAAGGGCCTTTGGCGTAAACGATTGAACCAAAGGCTGGCTGACGATGAACAAGAGAAGAAAGAATCTTCGAGATTGGAAGCGCGAGATGGACTGGCTTTGTCAGGCTGCCTGCCCCACGTGGCTGTGTAGGTATGCAGTAATAGTTTCGCGGACTTTGTCGCCCAAAAGTTGGCCCCGAGAAAACGCTGTACGTGTTCGTTTGAGGCTGGTGTTTGGCCAATGAGCTGGCCCACACCGGGCTGCCCTGGGGCTAACCTCCGAGCGGATAAGCGGCTGTTTGGGGTACTCAGTGCCTGCAAAGGCCTGGACGATTGTAATAGCTACAGCGCGGGAAGCCCCTCTCCACTTATACCACTGTCTCCAAGGCCTGCTAGAACTTGATCCAGGTACCCCAATCCCGAAAAACCCCCGCCACCAATTCCGCCCTGACTAGCGTCCCGCCCAGAGAGTTGAAGAGACGAGTCTATCGGCAGTAGCCGAATGATCGCAGAACAATAGTACTTTCAAGGGTTGCCATTTGTGAGATGTGGCAACCAATGCGCCTTGCGAGATGAGGTGACGATCCTGGGTTGGGTATATATGTACCTGATCCGAGGGCGTACCTGCATCGCTACCTGATCGATCCTACATGCAACGTCTTCCTTCCCTCGCCACGGCCTTGCCTGTCTGCACGTTTGCCCCAGACCCTCACCAGTCTCGCGCCTCAGCCAACCGACAACCCGTCGACATCAAGGCCGCCAGCTGCGTCTGCTACACCCTGCAGTCTGAGACGCGCAATTTTGGCATTTTGGCATTTTGGAGCTTTTTTGAATTCACTTTTTTCTTGGGCCAGAATGACTTCTACTGACTCTTCCATCGAGAGCTCCTCAGACAATACAAGGCCTTCCAGTGAATCGTCCCGGGAGGAGCCGTGTCAGTGCAGTTTTGATCAGTTCTGTGATCCGCAATCAATTGCATTACCAGAGTCGACTGATAGCGAGGACATCTATCAAGATACATTTTCCCAACTCAGCTCCGACGATGCAAGCCAGATTATCACATTGCAGCCCGCTCGTTGCTTTTCACGATGGATGTCCTCTCTCCGTCGACGAACAATGCAAAGGCGTCTTTTAGCTGCTGAAACGCCTGCCTTGCTCGTGGGTCTGAAAGGAAGGTCACAGCTCATTCATAGAGACTCGTCGTCCGGCTCCTCGTTTGGTTTCGTAGCCGGAATCAAAAGTGCTACTGTAAGCATATCGAGCACGAGGATTGCCAGGTCTACCGGGCGGTCCATCCGCACGCCGCTGGGAAGATCTTCCGAAGAAAGTACAGGGCGCGTCACACCAGCAGACAGATTCTCCGTCGAGAGAGCTCTTCGTCGACGACGCATACTAGAAGAGCTCATCCAAACGGAAGAAAGCTATGTTAGAGACATACGGCTACTGATGAATGTATACGTGACGACGTTTGCTGCCTGTCCCGGCCACGACTCGCTGCGACTAGCTATCCACCAAAACCTGACCGAAATCCTTCGTCTGCATGATGAGATCTTGGGAGAGCTTCATCGCGCGGTCCCGTTTTCAGAATACTCGTATGCTGATGCTCAGCCGAAAGGCCACCGACGCTGGTCAAGCGTCGATCTGAGTCGACCAGACATGTTAGCTGAGCCCCAGACTGCTGCTCAAGTCGCCAAAATCTTCTCTCAAAAGGCATGTACTCGAATGAATCTTCAAGCAGCCCTATCCTAATGAACTGCAGGTCAAGCGATTCTTTGTGTATGAAGAATACGGCGCGCGCCACGAGAACATGCTGGACAGTATGCCGTACGCGAGCCTAAGCCATCGAGGCATCGAAGCACTGGCATCTACGCTGCACCCCATCAGACAACGCGGAATACGAAAGTCTTCTACTCTTCATGATTTAATGATTAAAGTGTGTGCTGCTAGTATGTTTGCCTAGTCAAAGCTAACCGCCTAGCCCATACAACGCGTCTGTCGATACCCTCTCCTGTTTGCAGAGCTTCTGAAAAATACCCCCGTGTGTGACTGCCCGAACTCCCACATGGAGGTTGAGAGTTCTCTTATTCGCTTGCGCGAGGCTACTTCAATCATCAACCAAGCCACTAATGACGCAAACACCAAAGCCCGATTAGAGCAGACGTGGATTTTGCAAGACCGGCTTGCCTTTCCTGGAACGGTAGGTTCTACGGCATGGAATGGAAGCCCGTGCTAACCCTGTAGAAACTCGATTCTTCTTCCAAAAGCCACATTCGTTCATTCGGGCAGATTCGACTCTGTGGGGTGCTACATGCCTGTTGGCAAGGATCTCGATCCATTCACGGCATGTACATGATATGTCTACTTTATAGAGATGTGTTCTGCCTCGCTACCGCCGGAAAAGTGGACGCAGTATACGATATCAAAGCTTGTATAAATATCCACAAAGCTAAACTGGAGGAGACAGATGATGGACGTGGTAAGTTGACTTGAGACATAAGTAGCCAGGGCTAACTGATAAGGTTTGCAATGTCACACCGCTCCTTTTTCTTGGAAATTGGTGTTTGAGTGCGATCATCAACTGTATGAGCTTATCTTGACAGCGTGTACAGCACGTGAAGAATCAGAGTGGCGGGGGCATCTGGCCAGCAGCGCCAATGACGAAGACGAGGGCGTAGTCGATGCATACACTACTTTGGCGTTTGATATAAAAGGCTTTGGGTCCGTTTTTGGAAAGCCAGGTAATCATTCCGTAAGCCGTACACTCTCGCTCTATTAACGTATTAGGATCGGTCGCGCGGCGCATCTCGATTCATCGCGCTACTACGCTTGGAGCGAGACTTCCGCATAATCAAGTCATTTTGAAGAATACAAGTGTCAAGGATAACACGTCGACAACCTTACCGATCAATCGTTCCCAGTCTCTGCTTTCGACTCAGAAAACTCCGGTTCTCGCGCCCGACCGCAGCGAACGGGCTCGTCTGGAAGCGTTGGTGTCGGATGTCTGGAGCCGTTAGGCGCTGCCCTTTCCCGGCATGTCAATACGCTCTCGGTCTGAACAGTTGATGAGGGTGTCGGCGTCTTCAGTGATGCGAAAGTTTAGTGCATCCGGGTTTGCCAATTCCATTGGTAGGAAGTCGAGCGGGCCGAAGCAACGAGCGCGATCAGATACCCTTTCAGGAGATGACGATCCCAGTGACGACGCGGACACAGACTCCAAATACAGTCTGAAACTTAGGCCGAACGAGGGCAGGTCCAAGGCGTACAGATCCAGGTCGCTCAAGGCCCGTCTGGGTAGATTGGACAAGGCGTCCGAGAAAGGGGGCCGGGGTCTGTGGCGTGGCGAGCGAGACTGCAGCGGCCGCAGCCTTCGTGGCATCTTTGGGTGAGGTCTGGAACAAGAGCTAGAGCTCTCAGCAGGATAGGATTGTATACTAGCGAGTAGCAATAGCAATAGCACGCCGGGAGCGGGTATTATCCGCGGCTTCTTCTACCGTTTTCTACCAAGGAAATGTGGCTGTACCTGACAGGGGTCTGCTAGTTGGTTTACCTCGTCCCTGGCTGGCAAGTGAGGGTAAAGTGAGGGTGATGACGTTGTTTGCAATACTGAGGCGGTACCTACCCATCATTGGCGGGGTCGTTTTGTGGCCAAGAAAGGACCCATGAAAAGTATTTTTCAGGCTAAAATAGGTGTAGGTGTACTTGTCCCGATGCAGCGTTAACATCTCAGGGTCCCCACCATAGCAATCACGATGACGTCGACGCTTGGAAGCAGCTCCCCCGCTTCAAGAAGCTTGCAGCTCTATAAATGCATGTGTTGCCGGCCGATTGACTAACTTTTCATCCTATTCATCAACTTCATCCCTTTCTATCTGCAGTGTGAATCGTACCATCAACTCGCACATCAATCTTCCGAATTTTAAGCACCAAACAACCCTCCTAATAATACTACAGCGCATCACGCGACTTCATCACCACCACAAAACTGTCAATATGACTCGCGGCGAAACTGTCCAGACCAAGTGCCATTACAAGGGCAACACTGATGATTTCATCATCTTCATTGACGACGTCGAGACCTACAACAAGTGGAAGACGGACAAGAGTATTCCCATGGCTCACTTCATCTCTTCCTTCAAGATTTTCCTCACCAATAAGTAAGAATTGAGAGTCTGGCCGCACCGCGTACTGTTTACTGACTTTTCGTTCTTAGACATGGTGCTCAGGGCCAGCTCGATGCGGCCCCCAAAAACATTCTTGCGACCGAGTTTGATACGGAAGATGAGGATGAGGTGATTAAGAAGATTCTTGAGAAGGGCAACATTCAGCAATCAGAGGTAAGACGACGGCGGAACACGAGCGCATGCGATGATGAGCTGACCATATTTGTGACAGATGCCCGCGCGCCAGGGACCCAAGAATGACTCCATGAGCTCCATGAACGCGAAGTAGTGTGAAGTTAAGGAATGGAGATACTCAGTAGCCTGGGCTCTGCATGGAGATGCGTTTTTTTGGTCGTGTTATTACATGAGAGTCGACGGATGAATGTATTTTTAGAATGATTGCGCATTTAGCCGCGTGAGAAGCGTTTGAGACGTTTGTGCTCCCAGGTAGCCATTTTCGAGAAATCAAATTAGCGAATGGGTTGAAAAAAGGTCCGATTTGAGATGAAGTACATGTCGAGTAATTAAGTATGTGGTCAGGCCATACTGGTACACTGATGTTGAGCGCGTGACTGTGGTGCGACAGAACTGAGGCAGGGTTTGTTTCAACTAGGCGCCGAAACCGAGGCTGGCACGATTGATCCGAGGTGGGTAATAGAGACTGCGTGTCAGTCACCATGTCGCATAGTAAAAATACAGAGTGGGAAATTAGAAAAATTAGACGAGATTGAAGAGATGTGGGCAAGAGTTGGTTTGTTGACCTCTAGGTCTAAAGCTACCTATACACTGCTTGCAGAAGCGCCCGTCTACAGAAACCCCCAAGACTCGACAAGATTTGTCCGCTATCCACCGAAAAATAAAACGCCCAAAAAATGCAGCAATCCTGCGTCGGTGTGATAATCAGCCAGGCAATTGTTATAGAGTTATAAGAAGATATTTGAAAGTTCGAAAAAAATATAAAAAGACATTATGCTCGTGAGAGGCCATTGCGTGGCATGCGCTGAGGTAGCGTCCACGGTTTGGCACATATTATCTGCCAAGCATGTTAGTCAATATTGGTGCGCAACGAGTCGCTGAGCGGGAAAGAAGAGAAGGAAAAAAAAAAGGAAACGCACCTCGCCTTCGCTATATGCCCAGAAATATACGGCCATGCCAATCAGGTAGTAAATGGCCGGGTTGGTGGACTGGTACATGAGAACCGAGGTCAGGATGGTGAGAGGCAGGAAGATGAGGCGGAACTCGAGTGAACGGTGCAGGCTGGTGCCGGCGACGGCGCCGAGTGGCCACTCAAGAGCCAGCATGCCGAGGCCGAAGAAGAGGTTGAGGAGCTGCAGGACGGGGATGGGCTTTACGGCGCCGTCGAGGTTTTTGGTGGCAAAGTCCCAAAAGATTTTGGGCCAGAAGAAGCCTTCGACAGCGGCGGCGACTTGATCTATCGTCAAGTGTTAGTGGGCGGGATTCGCAAAGAAATGATTTGGTATGGAAAAAAAACTTGCAAGTTGCGGCCGTCATCATAATGAGGCGTGCCCAGTGGTTCTTGATGAGTCTGCCCATGATTGCCTGGTATCCTTCAAAACTGCAATTATAGATTTCCCAACGAGATCAAAAGAAAGACGACGTGAGATTTTGACTATTCCGGCAACAGACACGAGATGAATTGCAATTGAACAAGGGGCCAGCCCAAAACGAATCAAGAACCCAAAGCGCAAAGGGAAGGAAAACGAAAGCCCGCTCTGCGGTATTCGACACTGAATCTTTCAGACGCTGTTGAAAGAACAGATGAAGAAGGAGAGTGGGCTTTTTTTTTCCGATCTGGGTATCCCAAGACTCTTATTAGAGACGATTCAAGGACCAAACTATAAAACCCCAAAGTGGGATTTGGTAATTTTGGGTTCTTCTTTTCTTTTTTTTTTGACGTTTGAGATTTTGACACTGGCGCGGTTCCCCGGCAATAGTCGAAGCCGGAACGGACGGAATGGGTTGTAACCGGGGGGGGAGGAGACAACTAGACGAGCGGGGGGTGATGGCTGGCTGGCGGTAGGCAAAGAGGTATTGGAAAGGATGAAAGACCCGCCCCTACGTAGGGCGAGGGTCTAGAGACGTATCAGGACGACACGAGAGAGGCTGTCCCGGCGTCGACGGGTTTATGCGTAGGCGGCGAGGAGGTGCCCTGGTGGTGGAGTGGTGGTGATGGCGAAGTCGTCTCAGGATAGCAGACATGTATGCGACGGTCTGGGCATTTGCCGTTGCTTTTGTGTTTGGTGATCAGGGAGAAAAAAAAAAGGTTTCACTGGTATCGTAGCAATTCAAAAGCAGAAATCTCTAATTCCTTTTGGGATGAGTCGAGAAAAATTGTTCTGCCTGCGAGATTTCGATTGCGCCAGGAAGAGAGAAGGCGGGTCGAACGGCAGCGAGCGGGGAGAGTGAGAGAGAGAGAGAGAGATGCTGGGAGCTGGGGGGTTCGCAATAAAGTTCGTGAGAGGATTGATCGGTCAGTTGAGCTCGGGGTTGCAAAACAAAAACGTTTGGGGTTATCGGACGAGGGTTTGACGAGATTCGAGGGTGACGCTGGCGAGAGTAGTAGTAGTAGTAGTAGGTTGTAGCAGGAGGAGGACGAGAAACGGCGGCGAGCAGAGGGGGCCGGGGTTTTGGTTCATGTGGGCGGTGGCAGGTGTGTTGCCGCGTTTGAGGGGTGAGGGAGTAAGCGTTTTAAGGATACCACTGCAGGTTGAAAGAAGAAGCAGAAAAAGAGAGAGAGAGAGAAAGAGAGAGAGGTAGAGGTAGAGGAGGAGATTTGGCTTTCCTCTCCACCCCTGCGGGTAGTATTCCTCGGTTCCAGGATAACAATGAGAAAGAATCAGGCTAAATTTTCCTCTGTGCCTTTTTTTAGCGTACAAACAGGTTCGGAGCGTATAGAAGCCGTCGTGCAACAAGCATTGGCGAAAGAAAGAAGAAGCGGCAGTTTTTTGGGCGCCGGGGGGCTTTGTCATTCTATCACAGCCAGCCGCCTTGACACACACACACACACACGCACACACCCCTGGCAAATGGAGTTATTCTTGGCGAACTTTTAGCAGAATAAAGGGCAACAAGAAAAAGGGCCACTGACAGTAAAGACCGGGCGCGTACCGGTCCGGCGGCGGCGGCGGCGGCCAGCCATGAGGAAACGCTGCAGAAGAGTTGGAGGGGGTCATCGCTAAGAGGTCGGTCGGGTCTCTTCAACAGAGAAAGCCACAAGGCCCCAAAAAAAGAAAAGTTACAGGGCCTAAAGTCAGTTGGAGAGCGGGCCGGGGATGGGGCTTGCGTTAGGCGATGGGCGTTCCGGCGGTTACACGATGGGGACGGGACCAATCATGGGAACGGATGACGGCTGTAGCAGGGGGGGGGGGGAGGGGTGAAGAGCAAGGGTGTGTGTGTCGTGTGTGTTGCAAGGGTCAAGGGGGGGTAGGTTTTTTCCCCCTCTACGGATTATTATGTATATATTTGCACTTGCGAGGGCTGGGAACTGCATAGTTCTTTTCGGTGTGTTATCTATTGTAAAGTAAGTATTGTATTTGTGAGTGGCTGCACAAGCACACCAGGCAATTTTGGGCCAAACAGCGATGCGACGGGGCATTTGATGGCGAAGAATGCAGCCTCCTGTGTGTTTTTTTTAGGTCTTATTGGTAAAAGATGAAAATGATTAAAAAGGCCCCCTCTTGGTCGTCATTTGGATTCCAATATGTAGATACCGTGGGACGCTGCAACGTGCTCCTTTGCTTGCTTGCTCGCTGGCTTGCTAGCTTCGACTTTGTTGGTAGCCGCCCGCCCCTTCATCCTGTGTACACGCTGTGCGCCCATTGTGACTTTTTTTTTTTCAGCAGCATTGTTCCATGTTATTTCCCACCTCGGCTTATTTCTTCATCACCCCCGTTATCCGTCGTCTTGAGAATAATAAGAAAGAAAACGATCAAAACGGTATAAGGGGGGCCATTCTTTGATTCCCCCCGCCTTTGCTCCAATATACACCCTTTCGGCGGGCATGATCCCACGTTTTTTCAATCAAGCCCAAGCCACACAAGCTTGCCCGTGTGTGCGGGGAGGGGGAAGGGAAGCAACAGCCGTGCCATCTTTTCTTTTAGATTAATCATCCTTTTTTTTTCGGGTTGCTGCTACAAATGACTAGGGTGTGAACCACCGGCACGTCGCAACTTGCAAGAGGCTGCTGGCTGCGCATCCATCCATCCTGTTGTGACTTGTTGCGTGATGGCCTGCGCTTTTTTTTTTTTTTTTTTGTTTCTTATTGTCCAGCCCAACCCCCCGTTCTCTGACAGGTTCTTTTCTTTGATGCGATTGATCTCTCGTAACGCCCTTTCTACGCAACATCAGAATTCTGTTACATTGGTCAAGTCGCACCGTAACGAAGGCGGCCGTCGTCTCATCTAGAAGGAGGTTGGAGAGGTTCATCGCAAGATTCAATTACTGCCACGGGAACAGAGGTGTGGAGGGGAGGGGGACAAGACGCAAGTAGCCGTGCCGTGCCCTGTCCTTTTCCTTTTTTCTTTCTTTCGCTTCTTTTTCGGATAAAACGGACGCTGATATAGCCGCCCGCCACAAGTGCCGAAAGGAGCCTGTGTACGGATCATAGCCCAAAACTTGCCCCGTGTGCTTTGCCCTCGGTCGCGCCGCCCACCGAACCATATCGTGGCCACGGCGTTGCTTGCGCAATGCCAGCAATCAATCGCATGACTTTTGTTCACCCAGGCTAGTCGACCAGTCACCGCCCATTTCCCACCGATCAACCTAGTCTCGGTAGTTTCTTGGGATCATGCAATTCTTCTTCGCATGAATCAGATACCGCTGGGATCAAAAAGGCCAAGAAAAAGAGAACTGAAAAACTCTCCCCGACCCCCCCGAGTAGAACGTTTTCCCCTCTTTTCTTTTCGCGAATCAATGACTGTATGCAAGCCACCGTCACCATCAATGCCCGATTGGGAAGTCCAGCGGCTGTGCGACGCTTGCCATTGGTCAGCACTCCACATTCTCCACTGACCAGTTGATCCCCAGCGAAACCCGATTCACCTCTTAAATCTCTCCATCATTCTTTCACCTTTTTTTTTCAAAGCCCTTGTAGCGGAGGCTGGTGTCTGAGATGTGATTGGATTTACATAGTGGCGTCTTGCATTTGACTACTGATAAGTGGCCGAGCTATTGCAGTCTTGGCTTTTTTTTCCTTTACTTGTACGTGAATGGAGGATTTTCATTGTTGCGACGGCGCGGGGGGGGCCCAAGAAGTTGCATGCAGCCCGCGTGGAACCTCTATTCTTTGTATTCTTTTTTAGACTCGCATGAAAACTTGCGCTTCTCTTCTTCTCCATCACATGAGGGGGGAAAAGCTGAATCGGGCCGTGGGAAAGAAAAGAATGTGACTGCTCGTCTGATGGATGATGCCGCCTTCGGTAGTTGTTGCAGCTGTCCTACCTGGATGGTCCACCACCAACTACTGACAGCGCAGATCGGGACGGGACCCTGCTAGATCTTGTGTCACCACACGGAGCATACGGATGTACATTCGTCATGTCTCCATAGCACATGTTTCTTTTTTTTTCCCCTCTTCTTTTTTGTTTTTGATCTGCTTTTATTACTTTTTTTACAATGACATGAAACAGAGTAGATGTTAAATGGCCGCTTCTAATCTGATTTGCGGGAAGAGTTGGGTGATTTTACCCTCTATAGATATGTGTGTTATTATACAGGTATACACGTCCCAAACGCCAACATGCCAAGGGACAAGAACATGGACAAATCTGCAGAATTCCAAAAAGCCCGTCTTTACAATTACCCTGTCGGAGCTGCTTCCTGCAAAGACGACGACAGCGGCTTCTCAGATTTCGGGTCCTGCAACGATGGCAACAGCGGCTTCTTGGTCTTCGGATCCTGCAGCGACCGCAGCGCCGTCTCCAGCGCCTCGAGCCTCTGCCGGTGCCTCTCCTCGGCCTCGCGCAGCGCCTCGTCGCCCGCCTCGACGCGCCGCGCCAGCTCCTCGATGCGCTCCTTGTTGCTGTCTGGCTTCTGCTGCGCGCGCCAGTACTCGTACAGGATCAGTGCGACCGCCACTCCCAAGATGAATGTGTCGCCTATCACGTCGGCAAACAGGTCCACGGCCTTTTCCTCGGGTAACGCGCGAAATTTGCGTGTCCAAATGTTTTGAAACGGCTGCCTCCTTGGTTTTTGCGGTTGCTTTGCTGTCGTCGTCCCCTTTGTCGTCGTCCCTATTGTCGTCGTCCCTATTGTCGTCGTTCCCTGTGTCGTTGTCGTTGTCGTCGTCGTCGAAGTCGTCCCGCCGGCTTTTTTACGCTCCTTTTCCCGCTCCTTTTCCTCCTCGCGTCGCGTCTGCGCTTCCGTCTTGACCGTTGGCGCCTCCGCCTTTTCCTTGGCGCGCCGCTCCGCCTCGACGTCCCGAAGTAGCGCCACCGACATTCTCATATTCAACTGGTGCATCATCTGGCCGTAGCGAGCGGCAAAGGCGCGGAAGCGCGCATGGTCGTGGGCTTGCTTCTTGATGTGATTCTGCCAGATTGTCTTCAGTCAGCAATTGCGCGTTGCCTGCGGGGTTTAAAAAACGCCGGTGACACAAGTAGCGAGAGGTCGCCAAGGAGAAACTTACAGCACCATATTTGGAAACGTGCCTCAGAAACAGTGCTCCGAGCTTGAATAGCGGCAACGGCACCATTGTCGAATGTCGTCACCGAATTCTTCAGCGAATTCCTCAGCGAAATGCAACAATTTCATCGTCAAACAGGCGTAGTCATCTCTCAAAAGTGGGGCTCTTCGACCTGCCAGCTGCTCACCATTTCAACGACGTCTGGTCTCCACATACTTTGCATCTGACCAATCACACATCTCCAATTGCGTTGCCAACAGCAACCAAAATGTCAGAAAAGTACACAAACCACGGGGCAACCACTGCAGCTATGGACGGGCTTCTAGAGCACCAGCCCGTCACGATCCACAGAGTCATCTTCCAGACTTTTTATCTTTCCCCATCTTGCTTCAGCGCTTGTTTGACAGTCTTTTTCTGTTTTGAACCTTCTTTTTGCCGCCTACCCCCCTTCCCGGTGCGACGTATGCCACTTGCTCGTGCCTCTACAACAGCTGTTTGAACGAGAAGCAAACCGATAACGACGACATCGCTCCCCGCAACAAGCGCCAGTCATGGCTCATCGGCTCGCCGCTAGGGGCGCCGACCTCGAGGCATTGTCGCCTCGTGATGCCAATGCTCAGCGCATGCCCAAGCACGTCGATGTCAAGACTAAGACAGCCGCCCAGCTCAAGGCCGCCAAGGACAAGGAGCACCCGCCCCCGCCGCCGCCCGAGGTCTTGGAGCCCTCGTCCAGCGAGCGGCCCAACGGGGTCATCTACCAGACAGGCAAGCTGCTCGGCAAGGGTGGCTTTGCCATCTGCTACACCGGTCACCTGCAGCCCTCCAACAAGGTCTACGCCCTCAAAATTGTCAAGAGTCATATGCCGCCCAAGATGGAGCAAAAGGTACGTCCCATCTCGAGTCGTCACCACAACGCAACAAGCATTGACCGATATCCAGTTCCAAACCGAGCTCCAAATACACTCCAAGATGAAGCACAAGAATATCGTCCAATTTTGGCGCGCCTTTTCGTTTCAGAATAGCACGTACCTCGTCCTCGAGCTCTGCCCCAACGGCTCGCTCATGGACATGGTCAAGCGCCGCAAGGGATTGACGGAGCCCGAAGTCCGGTTTTACTCGGTGCAGATTGCCGGCGCCATCAAATATATGCACAGCAAGGGCATTATCCACAGAGACTTGAAGATGGGCAACATCTTTCTGGATGCTCAAATGAATGCTAAAATTGGCGACTTTGGTCTTGCTGCGCTCCTTGTTACGGGCAGGGACATGCACACCATCCGTCGCACGACACTTTGTGGAACTCCAAACTACATTGCGCCTGAGATTCTCGAAAAGGGCAAAAAGGGCCACGATCACATGGTTGACATATGGTCTCTAGGCATCATCATGTGAGCCCTCTCATATCATTGACACCCGGCTATGCTAATTTTCTAGGTTTGCCATGTTTACTTCCAAGCCACCTTTCCAATCATCCACTACAGATGAAATCTACCGTCGCGCAAGAGAGCGCGACTATGAATGGCCCGTCAATGACGCTACACGCTACATCAGTGAGGAGGCCAAGGATCTCGTAGCCACCATGCTGGAGGACGCCGACCAACGGCCCGAACCAGACACCATAATTCAACACCCCTTCTTCACAGTTGGCTTCACACCAAGAGAGTCGGAAATGAGCTCCCGCTTACGTGAAATGGCCCCTGATAGGCAAGAATTCTACGGCCGTCTGCCCTCGGCCATGCGCACACAGTCAATGCGAAATCTCAAAGATCTCTGCCGCGAATCCGGCATTGGCACCCTGTCGCATGTTCAGGTTCTTCATACGCAAATTTGGAAGGAGATGGCTGCCGAGGAAAAGGCTGGCCTCACCCCCGTCATTCCTTTAGCCGAAGACATCGTCTATACGCCATTTGATGACTGGATCAAGGAGCAGCAGCAACTACGCCTGAAACAGTCTGTATCTGCGCCAACGATGGTTGCACCTACAACTGCACCCGAAAAGACAAGTCTTCTCCGTCAGCCTCCTCAGAGTTTTGCTGCTCAACAAAGAGCCCAAAACCGGCCAGCTATTGCACCGCCAGCAAAACCCATCTCTACAGAGGCATCCTCGCAAAGCACTCGGGTCAGGCGCGCGGAATCTATTTCTACAGAGGCACCTTCACAAAGCACTCGGGTCAAGCGGGCCGAATCCATTCCTACAGAGGCACTCTCACAAGGCACTCGGGTCAAGCGTACAGATTCGTTGGCACTGCGTCCCAAGGAGGCGCCCGATTCCATCAGAAGCGTGCGCCCGGCGATCCGCACCGCCCTTCCTTCTATCCGCTCAGCACCAAACATTCATCTTGTCGAGCGCTCAGCTACTCTGACAGCTTCGGCATCAGCAAGTCTAGGCCACTCGCGGCAAAACTCTGACTCCATCCATACCACCACACTCTTCAGTCCTTTGGAGAAGCTCACTCAAGTCGCTGGCACCAACCCCGATGTCGTGCTCGAACGCCTTCGCAGGTTAGAGACGGAGCTGGAGCGTGCCCTCAACGCGCGCTCTATGGCCATCATCTCTTCCAAGACAGTCACGCCCTCACCACCGCACATTGTGGTCAAATGGGTAGACTACACCAACAAGTTTGGTCTTGGCTATATTCTCAACGATGGCGGTGTCGGTTGTATTCTTCGTGACATTCCCACCACCGAAGGTAGCAAGACTGCCCTTCTTCCTCCTGCCGGCGTCTTCATCCGCGGCGCCGAGAGACATATTCTTCGGCGCCAAGACGAATCATACCCCGAGAGAAACCAGCCGGTCCCCATGTCCCAGTCGATTACCTTTTTCGAAAACAAGGGCGAGGCTGGTCTGACCGAAGTCTCGCTATCGCCCGAGCAGTTTCGCGTAGCGGTCAATGAAGACGGCACGGCGGGCAAGATGAACCCGGGCCGCGACATTTACCAGCACAGAAAACGGGAGCGCATCATTTTGTGGAAAAAGTTTGCCAACTACATGATTGCCTATGGACGCGACGAAGCCATCGCCGAGGAACCTGCTGCCAAGAGCCAAAAGGCCACACCTTCTGAGCTCGTCACGTTTTACCAGCGCTTTGGCGACGTGGGCTGCTGGGCCTTTTGCGACGGCCACCTCCAGTTCAACTTTCCTGACCACACCAAAATTGTGCTCGATGCCACGGGGACGTGGTGCCACTTTTGGCACCTGCCCCAGGACGCAGCCGAGCGCCTCGCCGAGACGGGCACAATTGGCGCCGCGGCCCTCGACGACCGCGCAACGCTCTCGTACCCGTTGCAGACGCTGCTCAACTTTCAGGCGCCCGCCCGCGCGACAATGGCCGTTAACTCGACGCGGTCGACCAGGAAGCGACCCGAGATTGACCCGGAGCTGCAGGGCATCCCTGCCGCCAACGATTTCCGCCGCAAGATTGACTTTATCCGCACCGTCGTCAAGGAGTGGGTTTCGAATGGCGGGCTCGGCAACAGCTCCATGGCGCGCGAACGGCGCCTCCGGTGGCGCGGACATCGCGAGACTATTCACAGCACGGCGCCGCAAAAGCACGTCTGGGTCACGATTGGCGCGCGATGGGGTGACCAGCGCATATCTACCTTTGTTGACCCCCTCAGGCCGTGGGAACTAGGCGCCGAGGTCGAGGCCAAAAAGTGATGATGGATGATGATACCCCCCTAATGAATGTCTTTCGTAGCCGGCGTACATGTCATGACTATAATATATTTCCTCTTCTTTTTTTTCCGACTTTGTCTTGTAATCTGACAGAACTGCCTTCCGTTTGTGCTGTAGACTTTATATATCGCCCCTTGTGTAGAGCCTTTCCTATATTTGCAGTCTAACATTACTCTTAACGATGCCAAGTATTACGAAATGTAGTCAGTCGACTTTGCGAGGTTGTATAGCAGGAAAAGCGCAACGAAAAGGAACAGAGCAGTCATGCAAGGAATGAAATTGTAGTCGTTATGTGTGCAGAATAAAATATTGGAATACATAGATATGTATATATAGATATAGATATATATATTTTTGTATACAGTACGGTCTTGGCTGTGCTTGGCTTATTAACAAAACGAAAAAGAAAGACTATCCAGACGCCGCTGAGTTTTGTAAAGGTAGCATAAAAATATACCAAAGCCACCCCCCTCTTGAAATCAGCAAATTACAATGTTCTTGTCTGTGTGTGTAAAAGAAATGGTCCAGAAGCGTCAAATGAAAAAGATGTAAAGAGAAAAGGCGCCCATACTAGTAATAGAATCACCCGGCATCATAAAAAGCGTCAGCAAGTCTACGTGCAACTCGAAGCCTTCATGCTTGGACGAAGGTCTACGCATCCGAATAATAGTCTTCATGGCCCGCCGCCGGCGGCAGCGCCCAGCCGCCCGTCGACGTCAGGTTGTCGCGGGAGCTCGACGCCCAGTACGCGCCCTTGGAGCGCTTCTCACGTTCAAACTCGGCCCAGCGCTTCATGGTAATCTTGGAGCTGTCAAACTCGCCGGCGGCCTCGTGGCCCGACTTGCCCTTGACCTCGCCGTCCGTCTTGCGCGTCTCGCCCCACGAGAAGTCGTCAAACTTCCAGAACGCGTACGTGGGCAGCACAAAGTTCCAAATGGGCAGCGAGACGAGGTAGATGAGCATCCAGGCGACGTATGACAATGAGTGCGCCGTGACAATAATCAGCGCGCCGGGGAGGCCGAGAATGAGGCCGAGCAGCACGAGCGGAATGATTTGCACGGGTTGATGAATGATCGAGGTGATGACGACGTAAAAGGTAAAGGCAATGGCGGCGGGCAGGACAAGTGTGCCAACGAGCTCGACAAAGATAATAAACTGCATGGAGAAGCAAAAGGTACCGCAGAGGTCACGGACAAGAACGAGCTCCATAAGGTTGTGTACGGTTGAGTTGATCCAGCGACGGCGCTGGGAGAGCAGAACCATGAACTCGTCAGGGACGGTCGTCTTGCAGACGGCCTGCGGCACGAAAATTTGTTTGCGCTTCGGAAATGTGCGCAGCATCAGAGTTGTCAGGTAGCGATCCTCGCCCAGCAGGTACAGGTTCTTTTCGTGCAGAGTCTCAACCACATTCTCCGAGTAGTGCTCGACCACGTCGGGGTTGGCCAGGATGGGCACCCAGTAGTTTTGGCCGCCTTTGGGCGCCTTGATACGGTACATGCAGAAACAGCCGGGCAGACAGGTGACACCACCAAACACAGATTCAAACGACTTGGCGAGGTGGTGTGAGATAAAGTACTCAAAGACCTGGATGGCAGAAACCCAGCTGGCGCGCTTGTTGGCAATTTTGGTCTCGCCGCAGAGACCCATAATCTCCGGATCTTTGACCATGGCCGACACCATGTGCGTCAGGCTGTCGGGAAAGACCTTGGTGTCGGCGTCGACCATGAGCACTATCTCGTAGTAGTCGGGCGATATACCAGTCACCTTCCACAAGCCGTTGAACATTTCGTACTCAAGCTCCGTCATCCGCTCGTCAAACATGACTTTCTGCAAAAATGACATGAGGATAATCTGACTGTCACGCTTACCACGATTACCGGCCTTGGAACCACCAAACTCGGCGGGCGTGCCGCACTTGACAATCACCATCATGGGGACTCGCTGCTGGCGCTCCTGAGGGATGCGCGAGTTGGCACCATAGTCGTAAAAGCCGCAGTGCACCTTGGCCATGTTGTGTCGCTTGGAGCCGCTAGCTACAGCGACATAAGAGAATGGCTGAACGAGCTCTGGCGGCGTGGTGTGGTCCTTGAGCATGGACAAACAGGCGTCCGGGGTAGACACTGATTCGCCCTTGCCCTTGATGATGCCATCGCAAATTACGAGAATGACCTTGTGGCTGTTCGGATAATCGGTCATGGCAATCGAGTCGAGAGTGGTACGAATGCCTTCTGCACCCTCGGAATAGGCAGTGACCAGACACATAGTGTGGGCAAGGGGGAAGCCAAAAGGCATCCAATCAGAGGGCGGTTGGGGAACAACAGAGTCATGGATGAAACCCGCGGGACCAGGTCCATCGGTCGGGGTGGTGTTGCCGTAGGGTTCTGAGCGGAGGAAGCTGGCGCGACTGTCGTTGCTTTGTTTATAGACAGAGTTTGGCTGGAGCAGTGCGCTGCCGCCTTGGCTGGACATGGTGGTAGGGAGACGGCCGCGGGCGTTGGAACTGCGCTCGCCAGGATTGATAGCAGAGAAACGAGAGGTGGTTGGGAGAAATGTGGAAGCGCGCTTGCTATTGCGATCGGAACCGGCTGCGGTACTGCCGAGTTCGCCGGGAAGACGCGCTGGTGCACGGTAGATATCTTCGGACCAATCTTCAATCTGCTTGTTGCGCTTGCGGCGGTCGGAGCTTTGCGAGGTCTTGTGGGCGGCATAGGTACGGCTGATGAACCACTGAAAGACTAGGGCGAGGGAGAATCGGGCGACAACGACGGACAGAATCAAGGCCAACGCGCAGTAGAGCACAACCTTGGAAGCGATGCAGCCAACAGTTTCAGTGTCGACGGAACCAACCTTGATAATCTCCTCGAAACACTGGGCGTACTTTTTGTCCTCGGAACTCTGGAATAGGCGAGTGACATCGCGGCCACGGACAGCCTTGTTGAAGGGAGAATTGGTGTCGCGAAGCTCCTTGAAACGGTCGGGAATGCGAACCTGACTTTCGTTGAACCAATTGAGAACGTTGAGATCGAGAACATTGCCAGAGTACACTATCAGGTTGCGCGAGCTGTTGCGGATATCTTGCCAAGAAAAGTAGACATCGGCGGCACCCTTGAGCCCCTTGTAGAAAGCGTTGCGTGCGGGGTTGGAGGTGTGGCAGGCGTAGCCAAGATAGTAGGGGATCGTCAGGTTTGGTTGCGTCGAGCCATCCTGGTTGGTCGTGGTACATGGAAAGTACCAGGCAAGGTCGCCGTTGGCGTTGGTAGGGACATCAGAGTCTGGTGCGGCAGTAATGATGTTCTTGCAGGCACCGTTGACGTTTTGGAATAGGAAGCTTCCGTCCTGTCCGGTGTGCTTTTCGGGCAAATCGTACAAGACATTGGCGCCGGTGCCGTCCTGGCGGCGAGGAATGCCCTCGGCAACGGGGTGGTGAGACTCGGACAGATCGTAGGCGACACCGTGGAAAATCATGTAGCCGCCCGAGACCCTGTTGTTGCGGAGGCGGATGGGAGGAGCGCTGCAGACAGCGGCAGTGAAACCAAAGGTGAGAAAACCAACGACGGCCATGATCATGAGAATAATGCTAATCAAGCCCATCTTCTCACGCCAAGCGCGCTGTTGGGCCTTGGCAGGCATGCCGCAGCAACGCAGTATGAAGGCGGGACACCAAAAGGTAACAAGAGAGCAGTAGACGTTCCAGATGGTTGGGGGACGCAGCTTGTCCTCTACAGCTTTGTGTTTGCGCCTGGGCTTGATCTTGCTCTCTTTGACAATCTTTCCATGCCTACCGCGGCGAGGTGGCCGGGGCGGGCTCGATTTTTCTTGAGCACGGGTCTTATTCTCCTTGGAATTCTCCGAGACGGTCTCATAGGCGTGGGAGCCGCCGGATCGTTCCGTGGTGGTGTCGAAGTTCTCGAGGAGGGGATCATTGCCGGTGGAGGACGGCAGAACATTCATTCGAGCGGAATGCTTATGGTAGTGGTAGTTGCGATGGTCCTTGTCGATGCGGTTGCGCTCAGGGCGAATCAGGCTGCGTTTTCGCGAGATGTGGTCTTCGGGTTGCGGTGAGCTGCTGCCCTGGAGAGGCGCGGTATCGGGATTGTTATTAGGGTTGGAAATGGTTTCGGCAAAGGATGAGGTAGATTTGCCACGGCGACGACGATCTTTGGCAGGTACATCGACGGTGTGGAATTCGCCTGTTTCGATGTCGACAGCCCGATGGCGCCGCGAGCTGGAGTTTCGATAGCCTTTGGCCTTGGGCGACTCTTGCCCGGGCCTCTGTGGGAGCGACATTGTTTATAGGCTCATGAATGCAATATAAAAATGCGGACAATAAGATAATAAGCAGAAAAACGAGCAAAGGAAAATGAAGTAAATAAACGAGTGATGCTCTGCTGGTTATGCAGAGTTTGTGGAGTTTGTGTTGTCAGGAAAAGGGAGACGGGCCATGTGCCCCCGCTGACATGGACACAATGTACGGCGTGCATGTACCCCGAAGTAGCGAGTTTAGGGGTGCGCTAGATGGCGTCACTAAGGGCGAGGTTCGTGTGCTGGAAAGAATAAACACAGTGCTTATGATTGGCGGGTGTTAATATGGGTTTTGGAGGTACATTAAGTTACTTGGTTGTCCAGGCGACCAGGGTTGGCTGCCTAACAAGTAGGTACGGGAACAACGTTCAACTTTGGGTACCATGTTCAGATAGTTTGGAGTATAGAAATAGTTGATCTCGATGACCTGTTGAATAGAGCCTCGATTCTCCTTGTCGAAATAGGCGACAAACATTTTCTAGCGTGTTGCATAGGCCATTGTCTTCGGGACAGGAATGCAGGTGGACCTCGATCAAGCAGACCTCAGTGTCACGTATCACGATGCACTGTTGGCAATTGACAGCTATTTAGCACACGGCGCCTCGGCCGCGTCTCGAACCATTTTCTCGCCGATAGTTGGCGGTGGCATCAGCGCAAAGGCTTGACGCCATGACAGACAGGATGAAACAATACAGGGCGTCAGCCATGCTTCAGCGCCGTCGTCGAGGCTGGCACGGCTGGTATAGGGTGGGTGTCTCACGCAAGCGCGGATCTGGCTCAAGATCTATTCCTACGGGAATGGCGATAATAAGAGGCCGATGACGGACATGCAGGGTAATAAATGCAGAGAAGACGTGCTTGCGAGATGTGACAAAGACAGTACACCAGTGCGCAGACAGTGATACAGCGTCTTAGAAATAGTCTCTCGGTTACGATGGATGGAGGTTCATCTAGTCATGGGACGCTAATAACAGTTTCAGGCCAAGATACGAACGGCCACGTGAGTGGAGCAGAGGACCACAGAGGCTAGAAAAAAAGAAGCAGAAGAAAAAAAAGGGAGAAAAGCGACATGACTCTGTGGGAGACTGAAACTAATAAGCCTTGGCTGGTAGAGTATGCTTGTTGCGGGTTGCGGGTTGTGAGTTGCTCGGGCGTAGCTGTCTGTGTGCAGGCGAAGCGGACCAACGACAAGATCTAAAAGTTGACATGACCCTGGCAATCTGGCTATTTTATGCAAGTGAGCAATGCAACCATGCGACTCGAATAATGACCATTGGTGCTGTTGGAGTGATGGTCGCTTGGGCGCAAGATGGAGCGTCGTTCATCTTATGATGGATCATACGGGCCCGCAGTGCTTGGCGACAGTGTCTGGTGGGAGAAAATGACGGCATAGGGATGCAGGAATACGAGAGACGGGCCACTGCCGAGGTGAAAGTAGTGTTTCGGGAAATGACGAGATTATCGATGGCATTGTGTTTTGTCGTAGGATGCTTTCACGCTGGAAAATCGCATGTTGGCAAGACTGTCGAAGGTGGTCGATGCTGGGTTGAGTAGGGATAGGGGCCAAGAAGACGCTAAGAAAAAGGCGCGGAGCGATGTGGTGCGAGGAAATGAGATTTTTTTTGGTAGTTTTGATTGGATTGGAAAGGCCGTGATGCGGCTGTGATGCGGCTGATTCGATAGAGCAGCCAAGGCTGACCGAGGGTCGAGGGAAGAATTCTGCAGAAGCATGGTCGTGACTCCTGAGTGGCTGATGAGTGAGGCTCAGCGGCAAAGGCCCCTGCCGCCAACGTCACAACGGGACAGGTGGTACAGCATGATGCATGATGGGAATGATGGCTAACTATAAATATCGTCGGAATTGATCATGGCTCGTTTCGTTATATTTCATCTAGATATCATAATCTGCACCGTAATAATACCTAATTGTAAGACGAGCAGACAGGGCCCATGGGATCAGCTGCCACCCGTGACCCGCCGAGCAAGTAGGCAGGACACCTTTTTTACTTGGGATACCTATCCAAGCTGGTATGCTGCCTGCAGGACGGACCAGCTCAGCTAGGGCAGACCGAAGGCCAGATTCAGAACGAACAGAAAATTCTTGTTGCAGTCATTCATTCAGCCGTCTACAAAGTGACACTATCGGTTCAGCTATCCATTTACATCCAGCCAGCCATGCAGCCAAAGCCCAGCCACAATACGCACACCGTCACTCACTGGACCGCTAAAGCACTGCAACCCCCACCCTGCAAAGCCCTGAACCCGCCGTAATACCTGGTCGGTGGATTCCCCCATTTGGGCGCTAACTTGAAGGGCAGGCACTTGCACCAGCACGCAACAGCCTTTGCCTGCCTGCCTCTGTAGGTAGGTACCTACAGACTGGAGGACCCTGGCTGCACAGTACCTTCCAGCTGCAAGGAAACTCAACCAACGTAGCAGATTACACTAAGAATACCTGCGATGGAAGCAAGTCGGTCTGTTCTGTACCTAATTAGATACCTGCCCACACTACCACTCTGCTAACAGGCAGCTAACTACGGTAGGTACCTACCTAAGTTAGCTTGCTTGTCCACCGACAACTGTTTACGTCTCCTCCCTTGTCCGCATCTCCCGACCGACCCTCCCCAGCCCTCATCATCGCTGTTGTCTCTCGCTAGGGTTCTTTTTTCCTTTCCGCTATCCATCATCGTCTCCTTTTTGGATTTCTTTCTCATTTTCTTCTTGTTCATCGTTAAATATCATACTTTCTCTATATTCTCTTCTCTCACCCCACATCCCACCATCCCCCAGGCCGCTGGCCGTTTTCTTCTTCTACTCCAACGTCCAACGGCGGATTCACTGCAGGCTCAGAGTTTCCAATATACATTATGGCTGCCGTCACCACCTCGCCTCCTACCTCGCCGCCGCCTGCAGGAAAACAGTTTCCGCCTGCACCATTGTCCGTCGGAAGCTCTGCCAAGCTTCGCGACGCTCCCATCTCCCCCGTCCGAGTCAACTTTCAGGACCATGCATGGCCCACGCCCTCGAATGCCAACATCGAAGATAGTGCCGACCATGCCCCTCACAAGCAGCTCGCCGACATGTCTCTCGACACCAAATTTGTAGACGACACTATTCCCGCCCATCCGCGCCTCCAGGAAGCCCACCGCAGCTCTCGCGAATCCGACGAATCCAACACCACCTCGCATGCCCCTGCTTCGCTTCAGTCTTCGGCGCCCACCAGCACCAGCTCCCTCTCCGCCACCCGAGAGACTCCAGACTGCGCTCCCCTCGAGAACTCCTCTGCCGCCTCGGTCACTGAAGATGTCATCCCGCGCAACCAGTCGGTTCCTCTCTTCCAGTATCACCACCAGCAAGACGCTGGCTCTGATCCTAGCGCCACTTCGACACCAGATCTGCTCGACAATGGCGCGCACATTCGCCGCCACCTCACCCCCACCATGCAGGCCATGCGGCGAACCTCGATGCCTCGGCCGCACTCCTCGTACTCGGTCTACTCAGAATTTGGGCCTCGCGGCCTCTCCCCTGGTCTAATACCGGGCAGCCCTCACGCGCGCCCGCCCTCTGGACAGTCGAGAAAGTCGCCCGATCACCGTCACTCTACGTATGCCGAGCTTCTCAATGTTCCATACCCTCAGCAAGCACCCGCACCTCTGACCTGGGACAATTCCAACTTGCGCAATGTCGTTGGTAATAATGCCTCGCTGCTCAGCGCTCAAAAGACGCTGGAAATGTATCGCCAAAACGTCAAGAAGACAACCGACGTGTCCATTCAGTACTCCTTTGCTGTCTTCCTCATTTCAACCGCACAAGAACAGGGTCTGGACTGGACTGATCCCAAGAAGAAGCTAACCCCCCACCGTGATCTTGATAGCCCGGTTGTCGAGGTCTCAGTAGCATCCCCCGTCGAGCTTGTTCGCGAAGCCAAGCAGATACTTCAGCGCCTCGCTAATAACGGCTACCCCTTTGCCCAATACTACCTCGCTGATGGTTATGCCTCGGGCCTCTTCAACAAGGGCAAGCCTGATTACAACTCGGCCTTTTCACTCTTTGTCCTCGCGGCCAAGCACGGCCACGCGGAGTCGGCCTACCGAACGGCCCTCTGCTACGAGTTTGGCTGGGGCTGCCGCAAGGATGCCGCCAAAGCTGTCCAGTTTCTGCGATCTGCCGCCTCGAAAAGCCATCCCGGTGCCATGACACGCCTCGGCAAGGCCTGCTTGTCTGGCGATCTCGGTGAGAAGCGATATCGCGAGGGAATCAAGTGGATGAAGCTCGCCACCGAAGCCGCCGATACACAATACAACGCCGCTCCGTACCAGCTTGGTTGCCTGTATGAGACGGGCTACGGCGACGATATTTTTCAAGATCCAAGCTACGCCGCCGAGCTTTTTACGCAGGCCGCTGACCTAGGACACCCAGAGGCCAACTATCGCATGGGCGACGCCTACGAGCATGGGCTGCTCAATTGTCCCAAGGATCCAGCATTGAGTGTGCATTTCTACACGGGAGCCGCTGAACGTGGCCACGCCGCCGGTATGATGGGTTTGTGTGCGTGGTACATGGTAGGAGCTATTCCCATATTAGAAAAGGATGAAGAGGAGGCGTATGAGTGGGCAAGACGATCAGCAGAGCTGGGTATGTTGCGAAAGCTCCTGAAAAAATTGCAGAAGAGAGATGCTAATACCACGTCTAGGTTTTGTCAAGGCTCAGTATGCCGTGGGGTACTTTTTGGAAATGGGCATTGGATGCCGGAGAGACATTCTCGAGGCCAACGTGTGGTATGTCCGGGCGGCGGACGCGGGCGACGAGCGGGCTAAGCAGCGGCTGGCGGTTATTCAGGCGGCGATTCACGGGGGTAAGCCTATGGAGGTGGCGCCGCGCAAGGGCGGGAAAAAGGACGACAAGGACTGCATCGTCATGTAGGATACGAGGAAGAAACTAATAGCATTCTGATTTAGCATCTTTTACTTAGCGACCAAACGCTATATTAATATATCATGTTAATATTTTCATCTCAGATTCTCAGGTAAAATACATTAATACTTCAATTTGTCGTGGGGTGCAGATGACATGGGGCTGGCTGGCTGGTGGATGTATATCGCCGTCGTGGTATATACCACCCCGCTCATGTGGCTGCGACAGACGTCGCATGGTACGATGCATGGGCTGATGCAGACGAAGAAAGCGACGTATTAGTTAGTGGTCAATTTGCTCGAGATCATGTTGTACGCTGTTGTCACTGCTGTTGTACAGCAGCAGAGACAGGCACTGGGTACCTTTGAGGGAGAGCATATCATGAGCCCCATGATTGTTTGGTTGGTGGCATCGGATATGTATAGATATTTCGTTCCTTAACAAGTATTTATTCTGGATGTCTAACTTGAGGTTTGAAACATGATGTACTACTGAGTACGTCAGCCAGCCGGGGTGGTTCTCGTACCCGGCGGGCCGGGACTTTTCCCCGCGCAATCAACATCAATATGCGTTCTTTTTTTTTTCTCCCCTTCGTCTGCCTTTTATAGCCGAGCTATTCAACACCTTGATTGAAAAGCGATCTATCGGGGCTAGCTAGCTCAACGTCCGTTGTAAATTACCGCTCGGCTCCATACTGATAGATGCCAGACCAGAGGCTACAACTAACTAGCCCATTCGACGCCCCGTCGCTCCCAAGCGGTTCGTTGTCCCGGAATCCGTACAAAAGTTTTGCCATCTCCGTTCTCGTCCCCCTAATTAGTTACCCTGTCAAAAAGTCTGCACCTTCTATTCACAAGGCAGAAGCCCCGGTGGAAGCTCTTGTACTGCGTGGATCTAGAGATGTAGACTTTTCAGCCACAAGCTCCCCCCTGCATGGAATCAGATATAACAGTTTTTTCCTGACCCGTCAGTGCGAACTCGTCCCTTGCTTCTCTAGATAGCAGGAAATAGCGCAAGGCTTGGGTGTATTACTTTACTACTGTTACTATCATCACATTGTAGATTGTTTCAAGTTGTGTCGATGTCGTAGATTTCTGTGCCTGGCATCACGCCGCCTCGTCGAGGAAAAGTGTGCGGCGTCACAGCTGAATTAATGCAAAGACGAACAGATCCGTATATGCCTGGTTTCATTCTGGGTTTTGTGGTGAGCAGACCCCGAGGCGCTGCATGCCCAAGTGGATGACAAGGACAAATCGCTTGCGTAGTTGTAAATAGTATCAACAATTACTGACAAGTAGTAAACGGTCTTTCCTCCAGAGTTTATTTCTCGCTTGTCTTTGATTTAGTTTTTTTCTCCAAGGTACTCTCATTCTTCTCCGTAACCAACTTTCTCAGCGTCTTACAAGTATACCTGCAGGCGAGTAATAGTTCTATGGATATCATACACTTGCAGGTGCAGTCAAGACCAAGACGTTGGTGCCATTCTCGAACATGAACACGCAGGGCACATCGATGGTATGGGAACCAGCTCAAGACGCGATCAGGAACAAGAAAGATTGTGTTGGAACACGAGGCGACAACGGCCTGGATATATTATTGACAAATAAAAACGTAAATGTATAGAGCCTTTTGCTCGGATATCTTATAACTCCAACGCCTTGAAATGCAGTTCAATGATGAGATGCGTAAAAACATGATGCAGTAATACAAATTGAATGTATGTGTGTGAGTGAGTGTATGTGTGTGTGTATGTGTGCTGTAAAGGGAACCATCCAAGATCCTCGGATCATCACCTCCACGTAGCGGGAATCCTGCGACGCTTGAGGCCAACGTCATCGTCACGGACAAGGCTCTTCCAGCGACGCGTGAGCGCATGGCGGTCCCTGCCCAGGGTCCGCGCGCAGTCCTGCCAGTCTGCCTTGGACAGCTCGAGCTTCTCGAGGACGAGCTCGACGAGCAAGCGATCATCTTCCATCGTCCAGTCGCCGTCACCGCCGCCGTTGTTGTGTTGTTGTTGTACTGGTTGAGATTCGTCGTACAGGCTGTGAAAGTCGGCGCGAGCCAGGCCGCGCGGAATGCGCTCAGGTGCGATACGAGAGCGCTTAGGCGTGGTGGGCGGCTCCGGCGTGGTTTCCCTGTCGGAGGAGCTGCCGGTGGTATTGCTGGTGGCGGAGAGGGTACGTTTGTGACGAGGCGGTGTGATGCGCTTGACTATGCCCGCAGGCCTGGCCTCGTCGTGAACGTTGTTGCGCGTGCGCAAACGCAGCTTCATAGGTGACGGGGTGTGTGCCATGGGCGGCGTGGGCAGCGGCTGCGGTAATAAAGCGCCGCCAAAATAGGACTGCTGCTCGAGCTGCTCCTCATGGTTGTGTGGTGGCTGTTGTTGTTGCTGCTGTTGTTGCGATTCGGTTGCGCCGGCGACGAGGCTTTGCAGAGGGAAGCAGCTCGAGATGATGTGAAAGGTAGCGGGGGAGGACAGCTTGGGCGGGCTGGCGGGCGGCGAGACCATGCCCTGGTTGCCGCGGTCGCAGGGGATCGCAGAGGGGAGAAGCATGGTTTGGCGATGCTTGCTGTTTGATTTGCAAGAGCGCAGACAAGAGAAGGAGGAGGAATACAAGCTTGCCAGAGGGATGGTATTGGAGATGGTTCGGTTTAGAAAAGAGGGAGGACAAGAAATGTAAATAGTCGTAGTGATATCTGTTAAAATGAGAAGAGAGTTGAAGGAGTCGAGTAGCTGGGAGACTATTGCTTGTATATGCCGACGAAGACGAAATGGTGGCTGGCTCTTGGGCAATAGTTTATGCGATGGAGTTGCTTGATGTTTGGTGAGGGTGGGCAGAGGGAGAATGGAGCTGGACAAGTTGGTAGCAGTAGCGCAGGTCTTTTGGGTGTGCAAGTTGAGGGGCGAGTTGGAAGGGGGTGGGCGAGGGAGGCTCTAATAAGAGCGTTCAACAGCCCTGGAGTAACGGCCCTGCTGCATGTACCTCGCCTGCCAAAACTTGGTATCGAGGTACTTCCTAAGGAGAAATAGAAAACCACTAAGCCAGGAAAGGCCAAGCTTGGAGCGGGTTTACAGGCACAGGTATGCTAGTGGCCGCTTTCAGAAGCTGTCACCAGGGGGGGAGGGGGTGAGACCTGGGGCCACCTGATGCAAACGCGCACTTGATCTTCGTCTCTGGTCGTAAATCTTTTTTTATAGATGACTGGAATGTCAAAAGGGTCTTTTTTAGAACAAGAGTGTTTCATCATGTCGAGCTGCTTATGTATTATCCGATGGCTGATAGTAGATGTGATGCCTACGCCATATACTATCTACACCTGTTATCAGGTCCTGCCAGCGATTTGGTTGGCCGTCATGTTTGAACGCCCAGCAGACGCAAATCTCTCTCTATTGTCACAGTAACCTAATATTGGTAGTTATTCCCCGCTTCTCCCTCGTCGTTGTCACTCGCTAAGTTGCTATTCACTCCCTCTTCTCCCTCGTCAACTCAGTTTTTCCTTTAATGTTTCACCCACTCCTAAGCCGACTATTTCTCCTTCTCCTCTCGAGCCCACGCCTCTCCCTTGTCTAGAATCCACACTTCTCTCTAGTACTCCTCTAAGTTACCGCCCTCTAAGTTACCGCCGTTTTCACCAGTACGTTACTTGTCCGCACGGAGCACCAGAGCAACCTGACCATCTGGAAACAACTCTTTTTTGTACTACGGAGTACTTGCAACAGAGGCCATTTACAAACGCATCTAGCAAGCACACACACACACATTCTCACACACTCACACTCACAATCACACTCACAAAGCATCAAAGAAACCTGGTCCTTCATTCAACACTACGATTATGAGTAAACGAACACACCGGCCCGCAACACATGGCAAAAGGCACCCATGAAGCACATCCCACCACTCTCCACCAAACCCATGCGTCTTCATCGCATGCAAGCACTTTATTTGCACTCAAAAACCCCACTCAAGTTTGGGTATATTGATTCAGAAGACGGACACAGCACGTTGGCTCTCCAACGAACCCTCAACTTGCCCTTGCGTCCATCAAATCGATGGCTCGCATTTGACTAGCAACCCTAGACATCACCCTTGACTCCCTAGCTTTCCCCAATCACCACAAAGCAAAAAAACGTCATGCGACGATAAATCAGTTCGCCCTAGCAGCCCTGCAGTAACTATCTAGTTAGTTGCCTAGTTACCAGAACCTACGCCCTTGGTCCTTTTACCCCCCCTGCTATTCTTTGTTCCTTTCTTTCTTTCTCTCTCGCTCTCTTCCGCCCACATTTGTCTCCCGTCCACCCCCTGGCTTGTCTTTCTTCGCTTAATGGATCACTTGCATGCTTTGCATGTGCCGCCAACCGACGCATCCGTCGCCGCACGCCCCCGGGCTCACCGCATGCATTGACTCGTCCAGGGGGCCCCCCCTCCCCTGTCCATCATCATCATCATCACATCTACGGATGGTACCTTTTGCCGCCGCCCGGCCCTTGTCTGGGAGAAGAAATCCGAGACTAAACCGTCACATGTGATCCTACGTTACCAGCTGCTCAGCTGCTCAGCTTCTCAGCTGTCGAGGGGAAAAGATCTCGAGTCACGCACGGTCTTGGTGCCAAGCTGCCAAACTTGTCGTCGACTCGTCGTTTATGCGGCTGAAATCCCCGCCGGCACATTCCAGTCGCGAGCCTAACATTGCTGGGCGAGGCGCGAGTCGCAACTAATTATCCATGCAGCACGACGATTACTATGTTCTGGACTTCCAAATCTAATTTAGTCTTGCTGACATGTCTGCCATCTTCTTGCCGCTTACGCTTTTGTCCCCTTCCGGCGCACGCTTGGTCGCTTCTGCCACAGCTCACCACATCAACATCCTCTTTACGCGTCAACGACGCGTCTTATACGCGTTAATGAGCAAATATCCCCAACCATGTCGTTGACGTCGTTTATTCCTTTCTTATCTATTTCGTAACCGCCACCATGACGAATGGATCGTCCATCGTGATCCGGGTGCGCTCGATGACGGCGCACCGGCTCCATGTAAACGTTCCTGATTTCAAGCACCGACGGCCGTACCTCTCGTGCGCCAGCAACGTCAGCATGATGCTTGCATTGTCATTCAACTTGCTCAGGATCTAGCCTTTTAACGATGATCTTTCCATCTCCATCTCCAACGAGTACATGTATCCGTAGAAGCACCCTAAGAACTCTATCATCGGTTAGCAAACAAAACCATCGTCGATCTAAATCAGAGCACCGCCGTTCACTTTTGGAGATTTGTCCTCGGGCACAGCTAGCCGATGTAGGGACCGCCCGGCATATCCAAACGCATCCAGGTACAGGGCCAAGAGGCTCCAATACGGCCCAGCTAGGCCCGACCAGGCATACTCAGACGAGGGAATAGCACAAAAACTCACCACAAATAAGCCCACCACCAACAATGTCCCCCCAGCACCACCAAGATGATGCCCTTGAGCATTGATTCCGTCACGATGTGATCGAATTCTAGCGTCACAAATACAAATACTATCCACCACATGCCTGCCCTCATGCTCACCATACTCTGGCTTTGTGCGCCCAGGTGTACGGCCAAATATACGAATCAGCTGCATCCCTCGCTGGTACGGCTCGGCGGCGAACCGGCCCCGTAATGGAAAACCACGGCGATGACGAAGAGCGAGCCTATGAGCTTGTCGACAAAGGTAAGCGCCCAGTGCGCCAGCATCGTCCACAAGGGGATGCGTCGCTACAGCTTCAAGGGCCGGCAACAACACGAACGAGGGACGGTGATTGCTCCTCCATACACAGCACCGTGTTGGTGATGAGAGCACCACGCCGCATGTAAACAATAGCAGGCAGCCCGGCGACATACCGCTGAGGAGGACGAGGTGCGGCGCCGTGTTGGCCTTGTTCTGGCCTATTTCACCCTACACGCGCAGGTCCTGTTTGGCAGAGAGCATGGGTTCAGTAATCTCTGTTGGTGTTCTTTCTTTACTGGGTTGTCTGATGTTTCTTGTCGTAGGGGATTCGTCCATCCTCTGTTGGACAGCGGACAACGCTTCTCTATGCAGGGCTTCCCCACGCTTTACCCTCTTATCTGGAGGCATTTGGCATTTAACATCCGCAGCTGCAGACGACTTATCTCTTTTACCTTGACAACTTTGAATATATGGTTGGCGATGTCTTGAACAAAAAAGACCGTGCTATCGACGGCAGTGCTGCAATCTCGCCAATGTGACTACAGCAGCAACATTAAGTTATCATCGCTGCTTCGCAGCCTCCGATATTAATAACTTGCCGATGCAACGGCTCAAGGCTTTTAGACCGTTGCGAAAATAACGGCCTTGTTGCGGGCCGACAATCTGGGGGCGCCCTTATCTCGATAGCAAGGGGAAGCTAAGAAAGCCGCCGGTCCGGGCCACCGTTCCTCGCAGCATCGAGCCGTTACCCGTTATTCCTACGCGTAGTACTCCTTGATCGCCGGCTCCGTAGCCTCCTCCGCGATCCTCGCATCCGCGTACGCCAGCGCCGCGTCCTGGAAGCTGGGGAGGTCAAAAGGCCGCACCCAGCCCCGCGTTTGCATGTGCCCGAGGGCGGCCACCGCCCATGTCACGCAGCTCTGCTGCGGGTGCGTGTTCTTGACTGGCAGCGGGACCTGCTCAAAAAAGGCCCGGAGCTCCTCTAGTGAGCCAGCGTCGGCATCGCCATCAGGCACGGCCCCAACGATGAGCTGCCCGAGGAACTTGGGGTTGGGCGCTGGCCGAGCCTCGGCGCGCAACCACCAGTCCATGGATGGGTTGCGCAGGCGAAACGTCACGGGATCAATGTCCGAGGCATCGGTGGCGTCAAAGGAATAGAGGGGGGCGGCGGCGGCGTCGGCGCCAGACACGAAGAGGAGGCCCCAGTGGTAGGCCTCGTAGTTAAATATGCGGCGTGAGTTGCCCCGCGAGAGGCTGTCGCGGTGATAGAGGGCGAGCGTCACCAGCATGCTGCGCGAAAAAAAAGGATAGCGGGGATGAAACGAGTTTAATGTCGACGACGTGCCTCTCGAGAAAGATGAGCCAGAGGCTTTAGAGGTGAGGGCAGACAGTGTAGAGAGGGGTTAGGTTGGGATAACGAAATGTGTTTCTTCTTGGTGCCTAGCGCCCGCCAATTCGAGATGCATGTACTTCTTCACTGACAGATCCACTGAGCTGAGCAAGTGTTGCACACAAACGCCTGCCAATGAAAACACAAGACTGGATTAACGAGCCGGTAATAACTATCAGAGAAAAGACTGCTGAAAGTGCACAGTGTACATGCAGCCCTCTGAACTCTATGAAATGTATACCACCCTCCTACGTAGGTTTGATGCAATAGTTCCAAAATGTGTGCGCTCTGTGCGTTACATTTTCACGCTCGCAGTCGAACGTGCTTCCACCCAGGTTCCACCCGGGGTTGTCACTGGTTCCTACGCCGACGAGACCTTGGGAAATTGAGACATAATGTATGTATTGCTATGTGTGGATGAGATGTTGCTTGTTGCGAGTGTACAAGAGGCACGTTTTGCAAAAATAAAGGCCGACGACCCTGCCACTTGCCTGACGACTCGCAGTCGTTTGCTACTTGCTATTCAATGTAGAAGGAAAGAAGCAGCAGAATCAGAAAACTTGTTCATAACGAAAGGAAAAACAATAAAAACACAATACTAGCGTTTATAAAATTGATTCGAGTTCTATTGTCGTCCTCTCTCAAACGCAGCCATGCCTTGAGGTCGAACTCTTCTTCTTCCTGCCATTCTCCTCCGCATATCGACACCTGACTGTCAGTGCACCGGCTTGGATGCCTTTTTCGGCTTCCAAGATAAGATTGGTGAGAAATAATCCATCGTCACCTCCCAGACTCTTCAGACGCTGACCATTCTGATGGCGGACTTCAGAGACAGTGAGGACGCTGAGTTCAAACAGGCAACATCATCTTGAACAACGCCATACTTATACCTGCCCTCAAGAAAACCATAATGTAAGTACTGAAGAAAGGTCTGACACACACACACACACACACACACACAAATAAAAAGGAGAGGCCTTTACAAGACGTTGATACCTGATGCGTTAGAAAATACTTACCGGGGGGTAATTGGCCTAAATTAGGAAGCGAGCTTCGCTTAGTCAGGCAGAGAGGTTGCGACATTGTGAGCCGCTACCATACTTTCTCCAACCATAGCTTTTGCCTCTCTAACTGCAGCTGTACACGAAAATGGGCCTGTCGATAGGGACATTGTTTCCCCTGCGGTTGCGGCTCTGGTTCGGACGGTGGTTTTTCCACCATGATATAATGGATAAGGCGGTGCGCGTGAGCTGGCACCGGCTCATCAAGGGGCCCTGCGATCCCCCAGAAGTCGAAGCGATGCAGTATGTCGCCGCGCACACGTCTATCCCTATACCGAAGGTGCACAAGATACACACTACGGAGAGTGGCTTTATATACATTGAGATGGAGTACGTGCAAGGCAGCACCCTGTTTCTGCCCAGGATGTCGGCGGGCGACAAGGCCAGTGTGCTTGGTCAGCTCAAACGATACGTTGAGGAGCTGCGCGCTTTGCCTCCGCCGTCATCGGGCCTGGTATCATCTGCCTTTGGGAACCCGGCCCACGATGGGCGCATCGGCGGGCGCTTCTTTGGGCCGATGAGCGTGGACGCGTTCCAGGAGCTAGCGCGCGGCCGGCTGATCATGGAGGAGGTGCCTCTCCTGGGCGAGGAGGTGCGGCAAGTGCACACTTCGCGCTACGAGATCAAGTTTACGCACGCCGACCTTGCCGGGCGAAACATCATCGTGCGCGGGGGCGACATTGCCGCCATCATCGACTGGGCATACGCGGGTTGGTACCCAGAGTACTGGGAGTTCACAAAGGCGCACTACGTCACCCTCTTGGACGAATGGCAGGACAATGTGCGCACAGCGATTTCTCCTTACGATTTGGAGTTGGCAGCAGAAGAAATCCTCTGGAGGAGGCTACCAGAGCCGGGAACAGCAATGACTACCCATTTCCCGGGGAAGGTCGTTGAGCATCCGGGCTCATATCCTTCAGCAACGTGGCTCGAGGCAAGGTCTAAATTACAAGCAGATGACCTTTGGTCTTGTACGATGAAACTATACCCAGAGCTTTTTGCATGATGGTCGATTTTTTCTGTGTGTGGATTTCCTGCCCTACGGTATAAAGCTGAGCAGGTCGATGAGTGGAAGCTATAAGCAGCCTCTAAGCAACCTCTAAGCCAGATCCTTTTCGGTTGGAATTTACATGGTCGGGTCTCGGGCTACTGTTTGCTCCCTCTTCTCCTTTCTCGTCAAATATACTGGCTTCTAGTGCTCCTTTTTGCCTGCAAGACTACTAATAATCATCCTCCATGTTTGGCCGGCTACCGCAGAGGCGTAGGCAGCCACCTGTGAGCCCAGCCTTGTTTGCAGGATGCGAACCAAAACTCTGCAAGCAGCTCACCGTACCATTAACGCCTTTCGGATGCCTTTTCTCCGCGTAGTGCTGCAGGTTTAGTTACTGATAGCACAGACTTGTCTCCCACTGCGGGGTCTAATGTACCTTATAATTCAGGCTCGTGGGTTGCAACATTGGAAGTAAGGGAAGTTACCCTCCTCATCTAATTCCTTACTGCGCTCACTTGCCATATCTCTTACGACTTTACACATCTTCCCATTAAGGCGCCAGCGAGATCCAACAGCATGGCACAGCTGGTCACGTTAACGCTCTACGACCGAGGCGACCTTTCCCAAGGGCGCATGCGTTCCGTCTTTGGCTACAAAGCGTACCACTGGGGCATGCTCATCGTGCCCAAAGAGAAGCGCCCCGGCCGCGTCGCGCACGCCTTTGAGGCCACTGACGCGTCCGTAATAGACCCAGTCACGTTTCGCATGACCAACCCGTCCATGGAATGGAGGTACAACGCGCGCCTCGGTGTGGACCCGGAGCTCAGCCATAAGCTGCTCGGGCAGCTTGTCGTCGGCGAGATCCCGGACGGCGCTGCGCCCAAGGCGCTCGATACATTTTTCGAAGCCGTGCCCCTGCCAGTCCGGAACACGGAACCGCAGCAGGGCTGCGTGACATGGTCCATCAATGCCCTTCGGGCTCTACAGAAGAGAGGCTGGGCGTGGGACTTTGACCTCGACGTCTTCAAAGACGACGCGCTCGCGTATGCTGATGACAGAATCAAGGGCATGGATGCGACCGAGTCCAAGCTCAAGTATTACCTCGAGGACAAGAGATGCCAGAGTGATGATGGAGTGGATGAAGCAGATAAATAGTGCTTGACAGCTGCGCACGTACCCGTGCTCATGCTCATCCATATCACCGCAACGAATTGACGGAAACGCATTTCGCATACAGTTTGTCAAGCGTATTCATTGACCCGTATCCCAGCCCAGTCAGAGTATCAGTAGAGACCATTTACACCCAAACACCATGACAAAGCCCTAAAAGCTCACAGCGTGGAGGTTGGCATTTTGGCCGTTGTGTCCAGGCCGCTTCCACGGAAGCTGCTCCGGTGCCCTTGTGGTGATGGCCTTGCACGGACCGAAAAAAACTCTTGTACAACTACCCTTCTCTGAAGACATACTAATACAATGCAAAGCAAAGGGAGTTCATTCTTTATGCCGTCGTCGTGAATGTTCCGGCGCGCACCACCAAAACTTGATATTGCTAACTCTGCCGAAGCAACACTACTTACTCGACCGCAAAAGGCACCAAGCACCTTGGGAAGTATCAGCGCATCTGCCGGCTGACGAGCGATGGGAGATGAGGCGCTTATTTGCTGTGCCAGAGATGAATGGCCGTGTGATTCTGAACAACCCCCCCCTTAGAGAAGCATGCAGCTGAGCTGGGCGTCAAGGAGATACGTCTTCAACGACGCTTCAGAGCCCTCTCACTCAACTCATTTTCAGGTTCGCTTAGCCACCTTGGTTTCAGTTCACCGTGATGCATTCAAGTTCGTTGCCTCTGTGTAGAATATTTTGTCTTGTTCATGCCAATGCGTGAGTAATGCGTGTCTAACGTCAAATCTACCTAGCCAAGAAAAACCAACATGCAAAGCCAGTCTATCAGCATAAGCGAAAAACCGAATTTCCTTCATGTTACCATAATATTTACTAATGCCATAAAAAGCACACTTTTTGCCC